>JABFOV010005862.1:0-11445 GCA_022817685.1 Aradophagus sp. ZL-2020
AAGAGGCAGCCAACGGGGGTGAGGGGCGGTCCGGGGGGGGGGGAGAGTGAGAAAAGGAGAGTATACATCCTCGAGAAGAGGTTGGGAAAAAAAGGGCACAAAAAAAAGAGCCGGGGGGGGGGGGGGGGGGGGGGGTCTTTACCGGCTGGTTATTGAGGTGGGTCAAGGTTGGCGGGCGGGTGCCGCGGGCCCCCGCCGAGGGCGACCGGGGGCCTCTTGCTTTTCGAGCGCCCCCCCCCCCCCTCGCCCCCCGTCCACTGCCGAGCTCCCGGAAGGTGCGCGCGCGCGGCCGATCGATCGCCAATCCGCGTGGGACGGCTAAGCCGACGTAGGTGGCGCTGCGTGCGGGCGTGAGTTTCGCGGGCTCGAGCGCGGTGCGTGCGTGTGTGCGTGGCGCCTTTCAACCCCCAGCGGCTCGAGACACGTCGCCGTCGGCGGCCACGCCGATCGTCGTACCCGCGAGGAATGTCGTAAGTCGACGGCCGAGCGCCGCACCTAACCTCAAAGCCAACGCTCGGCTGGTTTTGGGCTTGGAGGTTAGCTTTCAGCGGTGCTTCCTTTTCTCGCCTCGGCGGTGCTTCGTCGCCAAGTTCCACGGAATTACGAGCGTGGCGAAGAATTTTTCTTTTTTAGTCATTTCTTTTTTAATCCCAGATTTTTGTTCGATTCGAGTTTTTCACGTGGAAGTGTTTGGGTGATTTCAACTTTCGCGAAATTGGACGTGCGTAAAACACGAGTCGTCGATTTCAAATGGAAATGAAATTTCTGCGTACAGGAAGTTTCGTACGTTCATAATATACGGGTTTGAAATTAGACGAATTTTAATGAAAAAGTTTTCTGTTTTTGTTGTAAAATCTCTTCACTTTAACGGAAATATATTAATATTGATGTTTATTGATTACTTCACTTTTATTATTTTGTGTAGTGTTTGATCGGTTTTTTGCAATTTATAAAACACATTACAAACACAATTTTTCAAAGTTCGAACTCGTATGTTATATTTGTACGAAAATTCTTGTTCATAAATTTCCAACGTTTATTAGTAAAAGAAAATTATGTGCAAGAAGTTTGCTACGTTTATTTGCAACGAATTTTTAATAATGTATCGTTTCGTTCATCGACAATCAAAATCAGAAATTAAATTTATATCAACGCAATATAAAATAATAAAGTTGAAATTTTCAACGTTTTTTCATAAACGAAAATTATTTATGTATAATTGAGTAAGATATATTATAATCAGAAATGAAAAAGTTATGTTCTCAGACATTGAAATATTCCAGCTTCGTCTTGTAAAATTATTTCATCAAAAAAACATTATTATTTTTATGAAGAAAAGTATGTCAAATGTTATTTTCGTTTACTAATAAACGTTGGAAACTTCAATAACATTATAAAATGAATAATTAATTTTTGCGTTTACTTTTTTCGTTAGAAGTATGTCGTTTTTGATTGAAAATTTATGGAATTTGGAATTCGTTGCAAATAGACGTTGCAAACTTCCCGCGCATAAATTATTTCCATATAATTTAACAACATATATTTTAATTAGAAACTTAAAAATGGTGTTCTAAAAGTGTTCTGTTCAGTATTTTTCTTGTAAAATTATTCTATGAAATATGTTATCGTTTTTAGGAAACTGAATCAGATTTATTTTTCGTTTACTAATAAACATTGGTATTTTCAAAAACATAATTTTAAACAGAATTTGAAATGGATACATTTACTTGGAATTTTTGGTTTACAATTTTTCAAAAATAAATATATGAAGGAGTTGGGCGATACTTCCACGTGTTAAATTTCATATTTATTATTATTATTATTATTATTTTTTTTTTATATTTTATTTAAAATAGGAACTTGGAACATTAGAAATATGAAATATGAAGAATTTTTTATATGACCATATCGTTGATTTTAGCATGTTCTTGAAGTTTCCAACGTTTATTAGTAAACAAAAATAAAATTTGATGTACTTTTGTTCATACAAATCATATTATTTTTTGATTGAATAATTTTACAAGAAGAAGCTGGAATATTTCAATGTCTGAAAAAATAATTTTTTCATTTATGATTACATTATATTTTACTAAATTATACACAATTAATTTTTGTTCATCAATAAACGTTAAAAACTTTAACTCCATACTTAGCAAACTTTTATTTTACAAATTTTATTCTTCTTAAATTTATATGGAAAAAGTACAAAATTGGAAATTTTTGTAAGGTACGAATTATTTGATGAAAAGACGTTTGAACCTACATTGAATTTAGTTATTTTATTAGTTAGTTAGTTTACTTATTTCGGTAGGAATCAAACTCTGAAAGTATTAAATAGATTAAAATTTTATAGGTTTTTTATTTTTGATATTCAATATTTAATAACAGATTTTAATATTTAATATTTAAAATTTATTATTTATTTTATTATATTATTATTTATTAATATTATTTAATTTAAATATATTTAATTAAATAAATTTAAATATATTATTATTTAAAATTTTAATATTTAATATTTAATAACAGATGTAACTTTTGTTGGAGAAATCGGTTCAATTGAAATCGGAGCTATTTTCTGATTTTGTTTTTAAATGTGTTTTTTTTTTTTTGTATCTCAATTAATTTAAAGGTTTAATTAGTTTTGAATGACACTTGACATGAAACGTTTGAGAAACTTTCTAACGTTTTTTGTACGTTTATCAAAACTTGAAACGTTTTTACGACAATAAAAAAAGGTTGATTTTTTTAAATTAATTATAATCTCCTTCAATTCTTTAGTGATTTAAAAAGTTTTCGAAAATAGCCTTTAAATGAAATATGATTACATAAGAAAAAAATCAATTTTCTTAATTAAAAAATATGACATGCTAAGTATAAACGAAAACAAAAAAAATTGTTATATAAAAACAAAAATAACCAATAAATTTCACGAAGAAGCTTTGGAAACAAAAAAGTTCCGTAAAACAAGTTTATGAATGAAAAAAAATATGAATGAAAAAAATGTCATTTTTCAACAGAAAAAAAAAAAAAAAATAAAAGATAAACAAATTTTTTTTTTCAAATTGAATAAATCTAATGAAAATAAAACAATAATGACGATTGAGACCATTTTGAACAATAAATTTAATTTCAAAATTCAAAACGAAATATTTTCAGATCACTGACTTTTATCTTGGAAAAAAAAAAAGTTACATTGTTAAATAAAACTATAAAATTCACAAATCAAATACAAATCGGTATATAAATACAAAGTAACCAAAACAACAAGAGGTTAGTTGAGTCTGTTTGGATTTGTTCTTTCAAACAAACAAGCGTGAAAGAAGACGCTTTATCTTAATGTTAAATACTATGTATACAAACGCCAAAGGACTCCGAAAACAAAAATCCAGACGTTCCATTGACAAGATTTATGCGCTGCACTTCTAATCCTACTCAACTAAAACGTTGCTGTATTGACAACAATCAATGTATGATTTGCATTTTATTTCATTCAATTGTTTCATTTTGTATTAAAAAAAAAATTTAATTTGAAACAAATTTCTATTTATAGTTATATTTCTATTTATAGTTTGTTGACTCATTTTTTAAATTTTCAATTTATTCTGAATATTTCAAACAATTTTATCGAAGTCAATGTTATATATATTTGATGTATAGCTATATATATATTTGTTTACGAGTATTGTATATTTAATGTATATATAGTTATATATATTTAATTTATAACAACTGATACGTGAAAGATTCGTTTTTCAAAATTAGTCCTAATTCTGACTGTTTTTATCGTTTTAATTGAATGTCAACCAATCACCGCGGGGATGTCTCTTTGATAAAGATATTATTCTATGGCCGTAACAAAGTGTACTGGTTTTGCAGTTAAAAATAAGTGTACAACGTATTATGTGAATACAAATGGTGGCATACATTTCATCAACTTTTTCATTGATTTATATTTATGTTCTCCTATTGTATTGCTATTACGGTAGATGAACAAATTAAACAACAAAGTTATTTATTTGAAATTTATGAAAGAGATATATTTTGTCCAATAAGGTTACCAAATTTACCAAGAAAAAAAAAATCAAAACATTCGTAATTATTTGAATAAGAAAAAAATTTTCGAGCTATTTTACATATCTTTTAATCTGGAAAGTTAATTTATTAAATAAAATGTACATTATTTTAATTGTTATTGTTTTTGTTCTGACCTTTTTATTGATGTTTTTTATCATTGCTATTATTTTTGTTGTTGTTTTTACTGTTGACATTGTTGTTTATTTTACGATTGTTATTATTTTTGTTATTGTTGATTCTACTATGATATCGTTGTTGCTATTATTGTTATTATTATTTTGACCTTTTTATTGATGTTTTTATGATTACTATTATTATTTTTCTTGTTATTACTGCTCTTATTGATGTTTCTTTTATGATTATCATTTTTATTACTGCTGTTATCACTTTTGTTGTTATTGTTTGTTTTTTATGTTTGTGATTATTGTTTTTGTTGTCGCTATTGTTATTATCATTGGTTCTAATGTTGTCATTTTGATTATTGTTTTCATTACTGTTGTATTTGTTGTTGTTGTTGTTGTTGTTTTCCATAACATCAATTGTTCATTCGTCATTGAAAATTGTACACAAATGTAAACAAAAGATAACAGTAGAATAAAAGATGGAAATTTTCCAAATTTTTCTTATACCATCAAGCCGTGTAAAAAAGTAAGAACGGGATCAATAAACTAGACGACATTGAATCAACTTTTTGACTCAGCTCCTTCTTTATTTATCTTTTGTTTGCGCAGGCATTGTATTTACATGCAATTATATATACAAGCGGTTCTAAACGCGGCGCTCGTCAATCAGACATCCTTGAGGCAATAAGATCACTTTTGATAATCGCCATTGAAAAAGTTCGACACATCTCACTTCTTTATATCTGGCATTTTTTTTTTCTTTTTCTTCCTCGGTACATTAAATCAGGACATTTTAGATTAGATACGTCTTTACGGCGAGCGCTCCAAATATTTAATCTGAGTTATTCATAATTATTAACGAAGTCATTAGCCCAGCAATTAATTTTTTTGTTTGACATCTCTCTCTGGCACATTGACTATTTAACTTTTTTTTGTACGTATAAATACGTGTTTTTTTTTTTTTTTTTTTTTTCGTTCTGACAAAATCAAAATATATTCATGAATAAATAATTACAATTAAATAAATTAATTAATATATATAAATATGCATAATATATTTGATAGTATTATTATTAATTTTGTTTTGAAAATATTGAGAAAGTCACCTAAGTTACTAAGATAAAAACAACTATCTTAATCACTGAAATTGATAATAATTGGAAACGTATTAGTTTGATTCATTTCATCTAATACTTGAGTAAAATAAGTAGGACGATGAAAAAAAATTAATGATATAATAAGTGCAAAAAAAATGTTAATGTTTAAAAAATGTTATGTTAATTACACTTCAATTGTTAATTCTTTTTTTTTATATTCAACTTCTTGCACATTTAAATTGTTAATAAATTAACAATTTTAACTTTTTTAGTGTCCGGATTTCAATAATTTATTTTTATTATGATTATAAGCATTATTGATTGTTTATATTTTAATTGTAGCGATATAAAACGTTAAAAAATGAAAAAACAATTTTATTATTATTTTCACTTTGAGCCCGAAAGATATATAAAATATTTATTAGTAAATTTATTTATTTATTTATTTACTCGTAAATTTAATAGTAAATACAGTAAATATATTATTAGTAATAATATTATTAGCAAATATTAAATTGCTGAATATATTTTGCTATTATCGCACAGTTACTTACTTTTTTATATAGCATTAGAATTATAAAATTTGATAATATTTTTGTTAAATTCTTGTAAGGCTGTTATGATTTAACTCATTGTCTCTGCAGACTACCCCCTCTCTACGAGCAGGTAGCGCGCGCCAGACCGAGAGCGTATGATGAAAGAGAGAGAGCGTGAGAGTTCTTGCAGGGCCGTATCAATTTAGCGAAGAAATCTGTGACGCCCAGAAAAAAAAAGTTATGTGTATGGAATCAACATGTAGGGTTAACTTGTATTTTCTTAACGCCACAGAAATGACAATTTTAAAAATAAAAAACAATCAACATATTTATATTTCAAAAAGTCTATCAAAAATTGAATCGTAAATTGTTTTCAAAATAATTTACACACTGAGCTTACAATTTGATTTACTTGGTGGATATATTAAGTAATTTAATAGTTTGTGAATATTTTACAATCGTTATCTTACCGTTTTCTAGGCATTTTTGTATTTTTTTATGAATGAACTATTTTCTATTGCAATCTAACCTCACTTTCGTTCATAGGCGCCAACTCGCTTGACGCTCACTCGCGGCACGTTCCTGAGATTTAGTCACGTGTTCACTAACACATTTACAAAATTCAAACAACGCACTCTGATTGGTGGCAACCTCACGCACAGACGATTCGTGCGTTTGCAGAGACAATGAGTTAATACTGAATTCAATCAAAATTACGTTATTACAGTCATCTCTCATCGCTTAATATTTTAGCGTTGGGGGAAGTTGAAAAATTTTAATTTTTTTATCAGTGATTTTTGCAGATAAGAGTGATAATAAAATATAAGAAATAACGATGAAATTTTTGTACTAAAGCTTTGTTGAAATGTATTTTTTGAATCAGATTCTGACGCTGATTATTTTCACGTTGGGGGATCTGGGACATTTTCATTTTTTTTTAAACTCTAATTGCAAACAATTGTCGCGGGTTTCTGTAACTGATTTTAATTCAGTGATATAGTAGGCATTTATTAATACTGAATTCAATAAAAATTACGTTGTTATAGTCGACTCGCATTGCTGAACATTTTCGCGTTAGGGGATGTTGCAAAAATTTCATTCTTTATATCAAAAACTTTTGCAGCTTGGTAATAAATAGGAATAAAGATAAACTGTAACAACTGGTGATAAAATTTTTGGACCAAAACGATGATTTGTTTTTTGGAACGAGATTCTGACGCTGAACATTTTCACGGTGGGGGATCGAAGAGATTTCCAATTTTTCTTCTCCGTTTTAAGTGCAAACAATTGTATGTTTTTTGATTACTGGTTCCAATAGCTTGATTAAGAAGCCATTAGTTAACACTGAAATGAATAAACATAATTTTTTCTCTGCCGACTCTCATCGCTGAAAAATTTAACGTTGGGGGATGTCGAAAAATTACATTTGTTTATCAATGATTTTTACAGCTCACTTAAAAGACAAGGAATGATAATAAACTGTAACAAATGACGATAAAAATTATAAATTATAACTTTGATGTATTTAATATAGATATTTGTTAAGTAGTTGTTTATTAATTAATTTTCTAATTTAAGTTTTAATAATAATAATCGTAATAATAGTAATAATAGTAATAATAATAATTATAATAACTTTCGAATTGTAATTGTCTAATATATTTTTTTTAATGTTGTCACGGGTTATTACTGTATTAATTTTTCATAATCCTTTTTTTTTGTTTTGTAATTCATTTTTTTTCTCAAAGTTATTTTTTATTAATTATTCATCAAAAATTTCGCTTCGACTTATTGCATATAGTTGTCATCATATTTATTTGAAACTGTGTCTCTACGCCATCTCTTTCACTGCGTAAGCACTAAACTCGGCCAACTCGTGTCTACTGCCGCATCACGGCGAATGTTATATTTTTATGAGGTTGCATCACTGCTTTCCAATAGATTATTTTCCATTAAATTATCCTATGCCGCGGAGTGTCGGACTTAGTACGGAGAAGGGGAACGTTTCGTGATCTGAGATCACGATTTGCCCATCCCTGTTATATGATATTAAATAATATTATTATATGTTTTTTCAGAGAAATAAACGACACGCTCTTATGTTTGTTTGTTTGTTTGTTTGTGGTTTAATGTTCTCAGAACTAGAGAAAACCCTCCTTCTATTGAAACACTACTATGAAAATAGGCGTTTATAGTATAAAAGCGCCTATTGATATATACCAAGCTTCCGGTTGATCTAATCTAAAACGGTACAAGACGAAACATACATAAAACCGTTAGAAAATTCTAATTTAAAATAAATACTCGATAAGTTGCATCTTCTCAATTAGTAACCAAACAGTTCAAAAAATGAAAATATAAAATCGGTAAAGCAGAGAAGGAGATCCAGATGCAGCAACATGTCTCCTCTAACAAAAGGCGCTTAAGTTTCAACTTATAAATATCCTACCATTTCCACCACTATAGAGATATATTAGTATTTTTACAGAATTTAAAAAGGGCTTTTTACGCATCAAGATTATTAGTAGAAATAACTGATTCGATATCATAGGGAATACTCGGGTCGATCCACCACAGATCATGGATTAATTTGCTTGATAAATCATGAAAATCAGGGCAAACAAAAAACAAATGATCCAGGTCTTGCCAAGCAAAACCGCAGTGGCATTTGGCAGATTGTATAATATTTTTATCTTTCAAATGAGCCTTGCAAGACGTATGTCCTGTTTTCAATCTATTAATAAAAGTAATAAACTCACGACTACCTTTAACTTTAGAGAACCACGGTCTAACGAAAAATTTTCTGATGTTTCTGAAATAAAATCTTCCCTTCGCTAAACTTTGAGTAGATATAAGATTAATCGAAGAATCAATTAACTGCTTCTTCAAAAAATTGAAAAAATCAGTATACTGAATTTCATTAAACTCAATAAAGGGAAGATTCAGAGAGCTCTTGGCTAAGGCGTCAGCATGCTCGTTACCCGCTATACCAATATGACTAGGAATCCACAAAAATTCCACTTTAAGATCCTTACCAACTGCAAAAGTAATCAATTCCTTAATACCATATATCAAATTGTCAGAGATCTTGCCTAAGTTGGACATTGCGAGAGCTTTTAATACGCTAAGGGAATCAGTGATAATAATAGCGTTTCTCACTTTATGCCTTATTATCAATTTAATGACTTTGATGATAGCAAAAGCCTCTGCATGAAAAATAGAATAAAAATCATTTATTCTGGAGCTAACGGATATATTCAGATCGGCACACCAAACGCCAAATCCTGTTTTAACCAAATCCAAATTCTTAGAGCCGCCTGTGTAGAAAAGTGTCTTCTTCCCATGATATTTTTTCAAGAAACGGTCAAATTGATGATTAACACGGATTGTGTTACGAAATTTAGAACCGGAGGTGTAATCGATAAGGTCTGAGATATCCATAGTAATAGCGTCAAAATTAAATTTGTTACTGTTACAAAACTTCCATGGCTTAAGATTAGATAAAAGGTTCCCATCTTCATCAATCAAATCAACAGTCAAATCCAATTTATTCTTCAATCTTCTACGATTCATCCAACCTTCCCTAAAGAAAACATCCTTCATGGGAAGATCTGTAGATGAGAAAACCCTAATAAAGAATTTCTTCAAAAAAAATTGTCTACGGAGATCTAAAGGAGGTTCTCTGGCCAGGTCTAAGAGAACATTGATAGGGGTTGTTTTCATCACACCCAAACAGATTCTTAAAGCGGCGAACTGAATAGAGTTCAATTTTTTCAATTTCTCTCGATTGGAAAAATTCACAAAGATATAACCCCAATCTAATTGAGATCTAATTAATCCTCTGTATACAATCAATAACAGATAAGGGTGGGCAATCCATCGAATACCAGCCACAGCTTTGAGTACATTAAGGTGGGATGTGACGGACAGTTTATGCTGCAAGTTTAATTTGACGATAATTTTTAACACCCAAATTATGTACGTGGTTTATCATCGTAACTATATTTAACAAACGAAAACTAAAAAAAAACAACTGTAAACAATAAAAACACCAAATTTTTTAGTATAATTACGCGGTTTTTAATGAAAGTACGAGCACAGTCGGAATAAGCTTTTCGATATGACTGTATCTTTTCGACCAATCACAAGCAAACTTTTCGATTCGGTAGATATCTTTCAACGTCTGGCAACAATGTAAAGTTTATCAGCGCAGACTTGACGCGTGCTGCTTCAAGTGAGGTTAAAGTATCGCGCGCAAAATGGAAAACGAAAGTGAATGTGAGCTTCAAGTTTTGAGGTACAAGGGCAGACGCATAAGTAAAAAGAATTTTGCTAAAAGGCAGAAGCGATTGCTCTTGGAAAAACGAGAAAACGACGACTAGATGAAAATGGACAAGACGATTCTAATCAACAGCAGGAGGCTTATCGTGGACGACGCATAGTCGAGCTCAAGCTTTTGGGCAAACATTTGTATTGTGACCAATGCGAAAATACCCTTTCGTTAAAAAACATCGCTGGCGAGAAAAGACGAGGATTATTGTCACTGTTGTCAGTCCGGTGTGAGAAATGTGAAACAATGAAACTTGTGCCAACAGGAACGTACCAAACTGATGAAAATGACCGAAACAAATTGACATGTGAAATCAACACTCGTGCTGCTTTGGGTAAGTCACTTGTAAAAAATTATTGTACACGTAAATGATTTGTTTAAAAAATTTTTTTTAATATAACGTATTCAATTTCATCACAAAAATGTCAAATTTTCTGACTCAATTTAAAATGTTTTAGATTGTTTACACAGTGGCGTGGGATCAACCACACTCAACAAAATCATGACATGCTTGGACATTCCAATTCTCGATAATAAAGTATACAAAAAGTACGAGCGGATGGTCGGACCGGCAATGGAAAATGCAGCCAGGCAGAGTTGCAAAAGAGCGCTGCCGAAGAAAAACAATTAGTTTTAGACAATATCGATAAACTTTGCAAAGAATTGTAGGTTTCATTTATAAACAACTTTAGTTGTCTTTTAATTATTTTTGTTTATTCTTTTTCTCTATTGCAATAATGCTAATAGTCAATTTTGATCAATTTGAAATGAATTTTGTTACTTGATTTTTTAATTAAACTTTTTTTTTAATTATTTACGTAAGTTAGTAGTATAAACGTCGAATCACCTTAACAATTTTTTACAACAATAAAAAATGTTATTAGAAAATTAAAACACTAACGTTTTATACTTATTATATTTTTACTTCTTTTTATTATTAAAAAATATGTTACCTGAAATATTACGATAATAAAAATTTTATTTACGGTTTCTTTTTTTTCTATATAACAGGCCAGAAGATCTTGCTCGGGAAATTGCATACAGCGTCACATCTTACAAAACAAGTCTTAAGTCTACAGAAGATTATGATAAAGCGATCGGACAAGTTGTGTATATCATCGTTTGTTATGAAATGGGATGGAGCAAGCGCGGAAACTTATTGACGTGACAACGTCTAATAATTCGATACTATAGGCTGCATTCACGAAAAAGATGACGTCATTGTCCCGTTCCGCAAGCGAGAGCGCGGCAAGAACGAGAGAGAGGCATGATCGACTCGAGCG
>JABFOV010005863.1:0-11445 GCA_022817685.1 Aradophagus sp. ZL-2020
GTTCTTACGTAAGGCGTTCCGTACGAACAAAGGCGGAAAGTAAGTTCTGAATACGGCTCCGGTGCATCATTCGCCGTTAATTTTTTCCTCGGCCGTGTACCGTTATTCGTTGCGATACATCTGTAACTCATACGCCGCCTTTGCGTTGGTGTACTTGCACGTGTCCTGCTGTATATTTCTGTCTTTTTCATAATACATACATATATGTGTGTATATTTACACACGTGTTGTATATACCTCTACTAAACTTACCTTTGAATTCTTAATTTTAAAAACGGTTCGATTCTTCGAGCTTGTGAATTTCCGGAGTAAAATACAAAATTTCCTTATTGTATTACTTCAAGAAAAATTTCTCAAAACAAGAATAATTAACCTTAACAAAATAAAAAAATATTAATTATTTAGCCAAGAATTTTATGTAAAGTAATCATGCTGCTAACTCAAGTTTATTGATGTTATTCTCTCATTCATATTATTGCAACACCAGAAATTCATTGTACACTGTCTCATAAAAAATGACGAGTTTAGTAAATCGTTTCGGGTCATCAAACTAAGAACTGTGTCATTTGCAATCTTTTTATATACTTTTGTTTATTTACTTTGTTCTATATTGCGTGAACAAAATTAATCTCCACTTTTTTCTTATATATTTGTTTTTATAATTGTACATTTATTACGTAAACAAAACTTTACTTTTATTTCAAGTACATGTTTGTCGATATTTATTTTTTTTAGGATACATTTATTATGTAAACAACAGTTATCCTCTTTTTGTTTATTTTTCTATTTTTCATTTATCATTTCATTCAGTTGTTACATTAATGACTTTTATTTTGGTGTAAAATTTTTTTTTTTTATGATTCATTTATTACGTAAACAACAGTTATCCTATTTTTGTTTATTTTCGCTATTTTTCATTTATTGATTTCATTAACGTTACTTATATTGATTTTATATTTATGATTCCATGATTTATTATGTAAACAACAGTTATCCCAATTTTGTTTATTTGTGATATTTCTCATTTATGGTTCCATTTATTAATTACATTAATGTTACTCATTATGATTTACGCATCCATTAATTATTTGTTCAATTGAGCTCGCACGTTTCGCGTAAACAAAATGTCCAATTTACAGGCGCTTAAAGCATCGTGGCCGAACGCCCGTAATTACCGCGTGACTTGATTCGTGCGGAATGCAGACTTGTTCGATTCATTCAGCGTCCGCGCACCTTATAAAAGTCGTAACTCAGAAAAGCCTGTCGCGATTGCTTCAAAGTCGGCGTTAAACAGTCGCGCATTTTTAATCGCACGTCTTCGCTTCGACTGGGCTCGATGAGACGGTCGATGAGAAGCCGCTTTTCATCGGCGATTCGCTTTTAATTCGCGCGAATTTCGTTTATTACCGTTAAAACGTTATTTTTTATGGTCCTAAAGAGAAAGAGGAACTGGACGACGAATACTTGAATTTTAAAATTTATTTTTTTATTTAAAATAAATTAATTCACGTGCTTCGTCTTTTTTACTAACGACTTGAAATAATACAAAATTGAGGACAGCTAAAGAATAATCTTAGCAATTTTTATCGCAGAAGCTGTGATAAGAATTATCGTGTCGAAAAGTCTATCGTGCTTTTTTTTTGCCTTCTCTTTTTCTTATACTTATTGATGAACAATCGTTTGTCTTTTATTAGATGAGATTACAAAAAAGAAATGTTTTCATTTGAAAGTGATAAAACGTGTATGTGTGTTGGTGACATTCTCATTCTTATATCGAAAACTTTGTTTTTCACCAGCTTTCAATCATCCTGATTAATCTTAACTGTTTTTGGCAAAAATAAAAAAAGGAAAAGAAAAAAACCTTGCAATCGTAACAATGTGACTTATTTTACGGAACAAATTTCACACAATGAAATATTTTTTTTGAATTATTAACATTAAACTTGGAATAGCAATTGTTTTTTTCGCCTCAATCACAAAACATGTTCATTACATTTTTCTTCCAGGGTATTGGAGCAAAAAAATGTAATCTGTAAGTTATTTTCTTCGAAAACTGTTGTCGGGAATATTAATTTGAAACACTTTTAAAGTCGAGTTATTAAAAAAAATTTATTTGTTTACATCTTACATAAACAAAGATGTTATTGCTGTTATTTTTGTTATTGTTATTCTATTGCTACTTTTGTTATTGTTACGGTCATTATTATTGTTGTCGTCCTAGTTGTTATTATTATTACTATTACTTAAGTTATTATGATTTGTATGACCTTTGTTATTGACGTTGTTATTACTATTTGTGTTATCATCTTGATCTTTATTGTTGTTGTTGTTCTTGTTGTTATTAAAATTACTTTTACTCAAGTTGTTATGATTTGTATGACCTCTGTTATTGATGTTATTACTACTTGTGTTATTTTCTTGATTTTTATTATTTTTTTGTTATTGCTATTAATTGTCGTTATGGTTGTTATTACTATTATTATTATTGCGTTCGCCGCAAAATATTAATCATAAAGAGTATTTCAAACTGTAAGATAACGATTGAAAATGCACACCGGCGTCGTCTTTTCATCCACTGTCATTTACTCCTGAAATTCCATTATTAATCGCGGGAGAAGTGAGACTCGGCGGCCGTAACTCGCTGAGGAGATCTCGGCGCAATCATCGAAATTAGTCCTCGGCAGTTGGCGTTGCTCTCGTGGCGCGTGGGAGCGGCACGGTTTCTCGTGGAACAAAGACGGTGGTTGGACAAATTCGAGAAAATATGCCGAAGCGCGAAAAGGCGGCCTCGCTTTACCACGAAATTATCCGCAATTCGTTAATTAATCAAAGTGAAACGTCGGGTAACTCTATATTAACGTAATTTCAACAATTGACAATTGTTAACAACTATAGATTTGCTTTGATAAATTCGTTTTCATGTGTAACGGCCGTTGTTGAGTTTAGTTATCGGTTTGGTTTAATATTTTGAATGATTCACGGTCAATTTATGATGACGGTAGATTACTTTAATCATCATTTAAATATTTATGAGATTTTATCAACGTTTGTAACGTCTGTAATACTTATCGAATTTTAATTACATTTTTTATGAATTTTTCACTTTTATTAACTGCGCGTCTTCTTTTTTTTTTTATATTTATGTTTTATTATTATATTTTTTAAACACTAATGAGACTCTTTTTGCATAATTATTAATCATCAATTATATAAAATTAAAATTTTTTGTTTATCAGGTCAATGAATTTTGAAAATCGCTATTTTCACTTTCTCCCCTTAATTTCCGAGTTTTTGTTTCAAATGTGGTGATTATTTATTTACCGTAGATAAAGCGTATGCACGATAAAAATAAGTTGAAACGCGATTGTTTTCAGGCGTGAAAGTTGCTCTGAAATGCCGCAAAAAATGAGACGTGATTTCTCACAAAATAAATGAACATAATACAATAAATTACGATATATATGTATGTATATATATATATATATATATATGCATTATATATATTTGTATGCATGAATGTTTGTGTGTATGTATATATGCGTGTATAAAAACTTAAATGAAGAAAAAACAAATCGGGGGGTGGGGGGTACAATTCAGCGGCAAATAATAGATGTTGACGGGGTCTGGGTGGGATTATTTGAAATTCAACGTCGCGGACGCGGCGACAACAATAGCGGCGCGCATTCAATGCGACACGCTCGTCCGTCCCGATCGGGGCACAAACGCGCGCAATTTCCTCACGAAAACGGCTTAGCTCGCGTGATTTATGCGCCACGATATCTCGCTACTAATAAAGTAAAAGAAAAAGAGACGTATTTCTATGTAGACTTGATTTGTATCAACGTTTTAAAAAACTTTTTTTTTAAACAAAGAATTTATCATAAGTTGAATAAATGTGACATTTTGATTGATTTGTCTTTCAAAATAAAAGGAAAGGCCTTTGAACAAATGTTAATAATTTAAACAAAATGTCATAAAAAGTATAGTAAATTATGTTTAATCAGTGATTGATTATGAGTTAGTCACTGTATTTGTAAATATTATAAGTAATTTTTAAATATTTATCAAATTTTCGGTTGTTTCAATTTTGTAAATCACTGCGAAATTTCATATTAACCGATTTTATATTTGATTATTTTAGAGTTGTATTTAAATATATTTAATTAATAATTATATATTGATTGATGTTGAATAATAATGTTGCATTGGTTTTCAGACTAAGCCAGCAAAATGTCGAACCTCAAAGACCTGCCAAAGGTTGCCATGGACTTGAAAAGCGAATTGGAGCATTTCAACCACGACAATATGAAGCACGCGGCAACCGCGGAGAAGATTGTCTTGCCCTCGGCTGAAGGTACCTGCCTAACAAGTCATTTATTTACAAAACATTAAGTTTGTGAAAGTCGAGCCAAGAGTATGGATCAAATTAATTATTGAACAATTGGAAATAATGACAAGTTATAAATACAAGAAGAAAGCAAAAGATATATATATATATATATATATATAACATATAGATTAATAAATGAATTGGAAAAAAATTGAAAATAATTTTAACGTAATTGGAATAGTTCATAATTATTTAATTGAATAATGAAAAATAATTAAAAGTTTCAAAAATGTAAGTAAATTGTATAAAGAAATTATTATGAATGTGAGTAAAAATTTTGAGTGCAATCTTATTATATATATCTTGATTTGTTTATTAACTTTTCATATTCATTTAAACTGCTTCATAAAATAAAAAAATTGTTTTCTGAAAAAAAAGTATAAGATTTTTTAGTAAAAGATTTGTCTTCTTCACCCACGTTTTATTCTCATTTAAAAATATGTGACTACGTTATTTAGATTAACTATTGTAAAGTAGTATAAAACGGTTCATGAAAATGCAAGTATTATGTCTGAATTTATCCAATTGTTAAGGATGTCGATTACGCTCGGATTTCAAAAATGATTCATTTTAATAAGAATAATTGATCGAGACTGTTGCGACGAGGTCTTAGACGGTGGCGGCGGAATTTCCGCATCAATTGATTTGCCTTTCACTTCTAATGGGATGCTTGTTTTGTTCTAGATGTGGCCGCTGAAAAAACTCAACAGACGCTCTTCGCGGGCATCGAGAAGTTCGATACCACCAAACTCAAACACACGGAAACAAACCTGAAGAACGTTTTGCCGGACAAAGAAGGTGAAGCAGCGTTCCAATGAAAACTTACAGTTAAACTATTCTTCACCAATATTATAACTTATCAATTGTTGTAAAATTAAATTTGTAATTATGATGATATTTTTTATCACCAAATATGTTTATCTGTGTGTTGAATAATTTATAAATGAAATTTTAGATTCTGAGTTAATCTGTTTTTGCAATTTACAGTTAATCACAGTTATTAATTGAAATGTATAATTTCATAGATATCCGGGAAGAGAAAGATAAACAACAACTTTTCTCTGGAATTGAGAACTTTGACCCATCCAAGTTAAAGCATGCGGAAACGCAAGAAAAGAATTTATTACCAACCAAAGAAGGTACTTGTATTTGTTTCCGTTTGTTGAAATAAAATAAATTTAATATTCTTTCAATAATCTGCCAATAAATATGTTCGTACAAAAAAAAACTCAAGTTTGTTTGTACAAACATAAAGTGACATTGATTGGCACTATAAAAAATATTATCTTGTAATTCGTATGGATTAAAAATTATAAAAATACATAAAAATTGAAAAATAAGTATTTTAAATTGATTAAATTACATGAAAATTATTGATGAAAAAATATTTGATGCGCTTCAATTTAGTGTAAATATGAAATATTTTAATTATAAAAAATTAATAATTGAGTCACTAATAACCCTATTTTTTTTACAGTGATCGCAGCTGAAAAAATATCGGTATAAGCCGTGGTCGACAACCAGATTTTTTTTTCAATTTGGGTGCGTTGTGGCGACACGAAACTTTTTAACATTTTACCATATATATCCTGTCTTACATTAAGTAAACTATCAACAGTCGAAAAAAAAATCCTCGAATCGATGTATTTTCACAGGTCATAATACTATTATTGTGCTTTTCTTCTTCGTGATAACAGAAACAAAAATAATGTCAAAGCTGACGCGCACTTCCCAGTAGATGCATCTTCAGGCGATTCATCAACCTCCATTGATCTTCTTGAAAACCTTGTTCACACTCTCGATGCGTCGCAAAGAAGTGCACTAACGCTTAGGCTTGCTTTGTTTTCTCATAACGTCCACGTCGAGGCCTCAGCGAGACGCTTTGGTGCTGATTTCCTTTTTTTACGAAAGCACTTGTAATACAAAAAGTTATATTTTATATATCATGTAACGGGGTATTGTACTTTTTTATTATTCATATGAAATACATTTTTACACCAGATTAATAAATGAAACGGAACATTTGTATCAAGACTTTTATGAATTTATTATTAATGCCTAATTGTGATATGCAACAATCTTTGCCAAGGATTGAAGTTTTACACATGTGTATACAAGTAGTAGTGAAAACACCAGCCTCATTTACAAAAGTAACCAGTGATCAACAACGTGTTATTCTTAAAATGATCCTTTAGAATGAGAAACATAATTTAGAAATTATAAGTGTATGATTATGTTATAAAACAATCGATTTTTAATAAATAAACTTAATACAAGGAATTTCGTTAAATTTATAGTTCAGGAGAAATTAAAGTCAGTTTTTATTTAGGATCATTTTAAAATTAATATATATCCTTAAAAACTATAAACTGTACTTCAAAAAAATTCAGTTTTACCAAAAAAAATGAGATTATATTTCACTTTATAGAATTATTTACCACCAGGTTGTCAAAAGTCACTTGTGAATGACTTTTTCGTTAATTTTTTGTTTGTTTAATTGAAAACTGAAAGAGAATTATTTTATTCTAAATATGAAAACGTCATCAAAATGCATAGTACTGAATATTTAAATCTCAAAAAGAATTTTCCTAATAAATTATGTATATATTCAAAGTAATACAATGCACAATGAAACTTCCGTACTCCCATTAAGCCGTTTTCCTTTTAATATAAGTGAATGTAAAGGTTTTTAAATAATCTTTGGAAATATTAATTTTCTATGAACGAAAAACAAAAAAAAAAAAAAAAAAAAAAAAAAGAGAAATCCTATCAGGTTTATTTAATATTGATTTGTGATAAAAATACCTGCAAACTATTGAGTTATAAGCTCTTTTATTTGCTTACAATATTATATTTCATCTTATTGAACTATAAATTACAATGGATACAATAATTTGAATTTACGCAAATCTTGGATCTCGTGAGATAGAAAAATCTCTGCGTTGAATAACTTCCCTTTTTATTGGGGCATCTATATGAAGAGTTTTTTGACCACGCAGCATCGTATCTTTCTTCATTAATGCACCCATAAAAAATACTATAGTAAGGAGACTAGTTGCGCGCATATTTTTCCACCATGAATGGAAGATAGCGAGACTTGACGTAGCTGGGAAAAGTTAATTGTATGTATCTTAAAAATGTTGGAATGATAAAAATTTACAACTAATTATTTATTTGGTAAACAAATGGTAAATTATTGTTTGAATTAGATGTATAATTTCTACCAACAGAAAAATAATATTTTATAAAAAATATTTGAAGAACTGAAATTATTGAATTCTTCAAGTATGTTATGTCGTATAAAGTATAGTGCATAACTAATAATAAAGCAATATTAAATTGATATTGATTCTATATATAATAATATATTTCAATTGTTTTTAAAGGAATTAATTGTTATTTCAATTTTTAAATTCAATTATTAACAATATAAATTTATCAGTTTTGTTAGATTTTTACCTCCAAGGATGTAGTTACGTCTATCATCCTTTTTCCTGATATTCACGGCGCAATATGTCACTGCAGCAAAGGATACTCCCATAGCTGTAAGTGGCACTACCCAAAATAATGTACAATTCAACACTTTTCGCATTTCTCGCACTCTTGAAACCCAAATGCAATCATGAGTAGCAAAAACCAATCCTGTGAAAAAACCCCACTTTCCAGTAGCAAACATCTTTTTAAACGGTGCTTGGCCCTCTGGATCATCGTAATACCTATAATTATAAGCTGCCCAGATTCCTGCCATTATTCTGAAAAAAGTTATAATAATTATCCAATTACTGAATTAAATATGATTTAATCAGCAAATAAAACATGAGTAACAATACAACTAATGAAAGTAATTTTCTTTTTTCGTTTTAATTTACATCATTTGTTATCCCGCTGTGACATCTGACAGTTAACAATCAATTAAAATAAATAAATTCATTGTTCACTTAAGTTCAGATTTCATTGATATAATTAGTTTACATCAAAATTTTATGTCAACATTTGTAATGCTGAAAGTTTCATGACTTTATTTAGGAAGTAAAAGCAGGTATTTTGTAAAAATGTTCTAAATTGGCCAAAATTATTATAGTTACCTTATTTATAAAAAACAATGATGTTTAATTTTAGACCAACAATATAATAATAAAATATGTCAGGCAAAATGTGAGCAAAATGTACTTCACTCCATGGACAGCTGATCAACTTTAGTTACATAACCTTTACCAATGGCGTTTACATTTAGTTTAGGAACACTCACATTTCGACCAATAAGATATCACCGTTGCGGTAACACTGCAAGGGTATCAGAGAGGTAGGCAAGGAGCAGAAAGACTTTCACAGCAATAAATTAGCGTTATTTGTTTATTGGATATCTGTGAAATGAATTCAATACGAATTATACTGAAACAACAACCCTCGACTCAAATGTTGCGTGGATTGAATGTGGTGAGATTGATAGAGGCACATCTTTTTGTAACCTATTTGATGAAAACACAGCATTTGAACAGTGACATTATCTTGTTTGTTTTCAGAAATTATACCGCGAGGTGAATAGAACATTGAGTAATCAAAGTAAAGGCAATATTAGTAAATCTACCCCCACCACTCGAACAGTCAACCCCGATGTGGCAGGACTTAGTGAAAAATGTCTCCGAGTTCCTAATCAACGTAAGGGCTATTTTATTTTTAAATTCTGACATTTGTGTTATGTTTCATTTGTTGATGTAATTTATAAAAAAAAGATTTACACAGTTGAAAATTACACCTTATAAATCATATTTTTTTTTTTATTCAGGAGTATTTTAGTTGCAATGATTTCAATACAGTTGTCTTGGGCATTGTATAAGGTATTTTAAGTGTTTCAAGTGGATTTTTAATTAATGATTTTGTAATTTGGTACAGCCGTAGGACCTAACGCTGCTAAGGACAAAGCTTACAAAAATCCTGAATATTTTTGTTACAACATTAATTCCTTCGCTGAAGCTGAAGTGGAGATGGAAAAATTTAGATTGAAGGCACCTTCTAATAAAGTGAAATTTGAAAGATAAATTTGTATTTGTATACATACAAACAATGCAATGAACAGAAATTATGATTGTGATTTTAGTAAACTTATGTAAGTGCAAATATGTTACTTAATTTGACAACCTTATAAGCATGATTGCCTCAATAAGATTTCGTTTTTTAGAAGATATAAATTTTAAATACTGCATATGAAAATAAGTAATTTAAAATAATAAAGTAAAAGTTATAAATACAATTTAAAATGCAAAAAGAAAAATTTAAAATGCTTTAATTTAATTTTAAAAACGCCCTTATTTTATATATGATATTAATATTTTATTTATATTACCACCTAACTTTACATTCCTGATTAAGAATAACCAAAAGTTGGTAATACTGACACTTGCGACCAATGTTACGATTTTCTTTTGTGTAAAAAGTAATCAAAAATACTAAGCTGGGCAACTCAATTCTGAAATTTGATAAACATTCACAAAGTAACACTTTGTTGCGGATAATCGAAAAATTGTCTCAATTATTATATAATTTTCAACAAATGTAAGAACATGTTATTTCCAATTGAGGTGTGGGAAAGAATTTTTAAATACTGCGATGCAAAAGATTTGATTATCTTTAAATCTGTCTGTTCACTTTGGCATAAGATGATACCACCATTCTTGGAGGTAAGATATTTGTCTTTGATTAACCTTTTTAAATTTATGTACAACAAATATTATATATTAATTATAACAAAAAGAAGGTTCGTTTCTTTTAGAATTTTACAAGGTAAACAAAATGGCACTCAAACATTTTTCTACGCCTTAGCAAATCGAATTTTAATGAAACAGCTTTATTTTAACTCAAAATAGCTTGAAAAATATGGTCAAATTTATAAATACTACACTTTTATTCGTTCTTTGGCCTTTTTTATAATTGTATTATAATTTTTAATATCTATTTTTGATTATTTACTTCACTTTATTTATGTCATTGTCTTCAATGGCTGTTGATGTTAAATCATTTGCTTTATTTATTTTTCTGACTTTTTATCTATTGTTAACTTAAACAAGTGCATTTTCTATTGAGTTGTCTGTCACACTGTGAAAGTTTAAAGTTGAATAAGTGTCATATTTTTTTAACAATTTTGTAACTTTTTTATGATAAAATCCATGTTATTTTTTTTATGCATACATAGTTGTAGATGATTAATTGTGTATTGCTTTTTATTATATTTAATTTCATCATTTTTTAAATAATACTATTTCAATGAAAAAGAATTTATACAATTTTTTTATTATTTTCAGGACAATGATAAGTGGTATAAACAATGCATGCAAGATATTCCATTATCAGATCGTAATATAATCCTTGAGAAAATTTTCCCATACACAGATGGCGTCAACTTTGATAATTATATTAATAAGTATAAAAGCTGGCAGGCTTTGTATATTTCTTGGATGAAGTGGAAGAAGTTATCGAAAAATACAAAATATATCACTGAAATAATACAAGTTATTTCACAAACACAGGAATGCGAAACTATAACTTGTATTGTTACATCAGGTATAAAAAAATAATCTAAATACTGCAGCTTTTGTAAATGCTTAATTACTACTGATGAATTATTGGCATAGTATATATTTAGTAAAAAAGATATGCATGTGAATTAACAATGCTATTAAAATTACAATAATTTTCCATGCAGCCAATTTGCTCGTCGTTGGTACAAACAAAGGTTCCGTCAAATGTTACAACATGAGCAAGAAGGCACGGAAATTATTTTTAGAAACAAAGAGTAACTTCCCTGTGTTAGGCGTTGAAGTTCTTCAGTATGGTATCCTTTTTTAAGATTCAAATAAATAAAAGCATTAAATACATTTATTTAAAAAAAAAAAAAAAAAAAAAAAAAAAAAAAAAAAAAAAAAAAAAAAAAAAAAAAAAAAAAAAAAAAAACCAAAAAAAAAAAAAAGAAATATTTTTTAGTCTTCAAAAGAGGAGAAAATAAATGAAAAAAATATGTTAACAAAAACTAAATTAACAAAGCAGCACTCGGTGACAAA
>JABFOV010005864.1:0-11447 GCA_022817685.1 Aradophagus sp. ZL-2020
AGTGACAGGGTCCTGATACGGTTGTAACGCACGGCATCGATATGGCCCTGATATGGCAATTTTTTCTGATCAGGTCCTCATGTGGCACTTGCGAGGAAAAATTGCCTTATCAGGGCCCTGTCATTATTTTTAAATTTCTACTAGGGAAATTGTGTTCAAATCTATTTCAACATTACTGTCAATCACTATGAACTTCTATCTACGAGTCCGATTACATCGATTCGACTTACCTGCAAACGTAAAACCAAAATTTGCCCTCCATCTTTCACTCAGCGAAAAACCCTCCGAATTTCGGAGGCCAACTTTTTGCCCCCTCGACCTTCGGCAATAAACTCGTCGTTGCCAACGACAGCCGCTGCCGATTTCTCGGCACTTGCCCCGCTTTTTTACGGAGCTCTATTATTTACACCATCGCCGACCATTACTCCATTACGTTCGCTCGGGTTTGCGCAAGAGACCGTCATTCATTGACTCGGCCTGAATGAACGGAAACCTCAGTGGAAAAAGGAAAAGAAAAAAAACGAAGAAGGAGATGGACTGCCACGTCGCGTAATTACCGACGACGGCCTCGCCGTAGAAATCTAATGGACTCCTGTGGACGTTTGATGCCACGTCGACTTGAGGATTTCTACATATCGGCAAAGCGAGCCACGGAATGCCTACCCCGACCGGTGTCCAGTCAATAATTTATCGTGAAATTACTTTGCTTTTTGTAATTCGATTTCGTTCCTCTTTTTCGATCCAACGATCCGGGCTTGATGCGTTTCGAGCATTGAGAGAGACGGTTCGCGGTCCCGATTGCTTCATGCAAGTATAATTTTCGAGCCAACTTAATTAGCGGCGCAGCTACCGGGGTAATTTGAATGAAAAGGAGAATCGCATTATCTTTAAGTGGATGTAGCTTCTGTTGGCTTTGGTTAAGATAGAACGTTTTCGTGCTCGAACGAGGAGACGGACGTTTCGTGTCGTTCGATAGGTTGATTCATTTAGAATACAGTTGTATTGATAATTATTATAACGTATCAGTGAGTGGTGATGGAGTAAATATCGATATGTCGTTGATGTAAGTGTTTGTACTTGGACAATTATTGTGATGTTTGAACGACGTATAATAAAGTTTATTAGCTTCGATATTATCTGATTGATTTATTTTGAATTACCTACCTGTTATGTACTAAAAATTGATTCACCTAAATATCCTCAAAATTCGAAACTCAATAATTTATCTAAGTTAAAATTAACTTTAAACGTTGCTGAATCTCCTACTTTATTACCCTCGAGTACCCGAACATCCTTCAGTATTTAAATCTGAATCATATATAAAATATATATATATATATATATATATATATATATATATATATATATAAACAAGTGTCTCAAAATCAGACACTTGGGTTTCAAGTATAACTTCTCATCGACCAACAAATATGTGCAAAAAGTTTGCAATGTTTATTTGCAAATTTTCAATAAAATATTATTTCGTCAATCGTTAATCAGAACTTAAATTTATATCAGCAACATGAAACAATTAATTTTCTCGTTTACTCTCTTCGTTAGAAGTTTATCTTTTTTTGATCGAAAATTCCTGGAATTTTGACATCCTGCACATCCACCAAATCGAATGCAACTTCTGGATCTTAATCATCCAGCCTGACTGAAAAATTAAAACTCATCTGTCTTTGATATTCGAACCTGAGTGATCTAGCCCAACCACAAATTCAAAACTCATCCATTTGAACATCCCCCAACTTCGTCGAACCATCCACCTTGCAGAGTCAACAAGCAGAACCACCCCCTGGAAGCAACAAAACGACCACATCTCCCGGCTAATGGCTGCGCTCGTACGAGCCGTTCCCACTGCAAGGCACGATAGAAACTACTCGGCGTAGGAACATATGGGCCCAGGGCGATTGTTGCGAGCGCGGCGCAACTGTATCGGCGTACCGGATCAGCGAAATAAAGACGGGAGGGACGCGTCTTGGCCTAAGGCCGAGCAGGTTTTCGCCGGACCCCCTCTTTTTTCGCTATTTGTTATAACTAGGAAGCTGACGTGCTCCTTGAAGCACTGGCCAATGATAATATCTTGGTCGCGCGTGCATTTACATGGCGCGAGTAGCGAGAGGAGGAGAGGGCTTGTGAAAAGGGGCGGGGGGTATAAGAGGGGAAGCGGGCGCAAGGAGATCGTGAGAACGCGTAAGGAAGAGACGGGCCTGATGGGCGCTAGCGTAAGAGGCCACGTCACTTCCTTCGGCCTCATCGAGCAGGTGAGCCGGCCCGATCCGGTCACCCGACATCCGGTAACCCCGTGGCCTACGGCTACAACGAGTCAGACGTCACCGCCGCTTCCGCCCGCGAGCCGTTCCGTGCTCTTACGGGATCGAAGGATAATGATCGATTTCGAACGGATAACTGGGTTAAAAGACACCTCGGCGGGGACACCTGAAATCTCCGAATCGATTCGCTGAGAAAAGCAAGGCTTTCGCTGGAAGACTTTGTTTTGCGCATCTCAAGTGTCCAACGTTTATCAGTAAAGGGAAAATTAATTGGAAATAATTGAATGAGATAAGTTGATATCAAGAGTAAAAATTTTACTTACCAAAATATAAACGGATTAAAACTTGTTCTGACAGAAATATTTAATGAAAAATACCTGTATTTTATTTAGTAATAAACTTCAAAACTTCAGTGCCAGTTTGTTTTTGCAATCCTTTTCAGTTGACATGGATCCTCTTGAATCAAAAGTATCATTTTCAGTGAAATGGAATACATTTTCTATCAGAGTGGTGATATTTTCTTGGAGAATGTAACTCATTTTGAAAAAAAGGATTCTCTGTAATGAAAATAATTCATTTTAGACAAAGATGGTCACCTTTGAATTAAAAATAAAGAAGCGAAACAGCAAACGTTAAGCTTAGACAAGGACAGACAAAGTAATTGTTTTTCGTTTATCTTCAATACTTGAAGCGATGAATTGTAACAGATACAAATATAAATCCAACGTGTTACGATCTGTGATGTTGTAATTACAATATTGTGTAGAGTCTACATTGAAACGGAAGAAAAACGATAAAGAGGGAAACGATCGAAGAAGTTTTAAGGGTCGAACAATCAAGACGAAGGTTAAATAGATAGAGTCATTAAGATGGTGAAGATAGCAATTTCCTTTAGGGTTTATAACGTGGATTAGGAAATCTAAACTAGGGCATCACTTTGGCGAGGCGACCGTGATTCGGTTCCTAGTCGAGATTGAGAGATTATTTGATAATGATCGCAGACCTAGATCCGGTCAAGACTTTGATGATATACAGATGGTTAATCTCGGACAATAGATATCCGGGATAAAAAGAACCAATAATTAATTTTGGTGTAATGAAATCAAAACAAGTAACTATTAAACGGAAAATTGAGGTTTCGAGTTAAAACTTTGATTTCGAGCAGAAGTGATTTCGGTGACCGAAAGCTCAAAAAAGCCTTCGAGTATTGTAATTTGATCGCACAATGGCGGCCTCGCCAAAAATACTAGCAGAAAAGTAATTTAAAGTAGATAATTGTAAACTAATTACAGAACAATAGTCATTTTCGAGAAGAATGTAGATTAGCTGATCAAACAATGAATGGCTCTGCCTTGGCGCAAAAGTACTTCCAATGCGAGATAATAAGATAATTTGACATTGGGTAACAGAGATTCAACTCACTTAGACGATTCGTTTCGTTCAGTTAACAATTGAGAAATGAGAAATCAAATGAGCCCGACTTAATTAACAGACACGAAATAAAACAATACAAACGATGTCTTACGAATTTTAATTCAACTCTAAGAAATAAAACGATGTTTTGAAACTAAATTTAACATTTGTCAATAATTTAGGAAACTGAATAAATTCAATGATAATTATTTAAAACTATTTTAATACAAAAAAAAATCTACGTCTCACAATTATTGTAATCATAACTTTGAAAATCCCGTTTCAATTTTGAAACATAATTGTGATAATCTTGAAATATAAGGATAACATTAAAAGGTAATTTAATTGAAAAAATATCTGTATTTCAGATCACGCATTAATTTTATTAAGTATTTTTCAACCTTGCAGTAAACATTGTATTACCGCCTGTCCTGCCCTTTTTCTCACACTTTGAATACACAACATCTGTTATTCTTAATGCGAAAACGCGCCCCGTTTCTCTTAATAACAAACGATATTAATATATACAATGACATAAGGTAATGCCGGCATTAAAACAACATCGCTGGCTTAATTTATCCGATGCATCTCGAGCGCTCGATATTTCTCGACCGCGTCTTGATAAATTGGTAAGTGGATTACGCTGCGGCGAGCGACTTATAAAATAAGGTTAGGGATTATTACGCGTGAGAATTTCCCAGCGCGCGTTTGTTAAACGCTTGCGCTTGTGCTTCTTCGAAACACAACGTCGCGCGAAACAAACGGAGTTTAATCCACTCGCACCGAGGCGTTGGAAAATCGTGTTTTCGAGAGAAATTTTACATTTTGTTACGAGGAAAATTAAAACTTTAATTTATACGTTGAATAATATAGAAATTTATATTATAAATGCGGTAAAGTAGAATTGAAAGAATCCACTTGCGACGAGTGGGTTTCTTTTCATTTACGTTTTATGGTAGATAAATATATTTACTGCAAATGGAATCTTCTTCCATCAAGAAATTATTGGTAAATAGTTGAATCCCAAGGGAAACTGTTTTTTTTTAATTCATTGATAGAAAGCAACTTCCATTTGTCACAAATACAGAGATTATCAGTAATTTTCTTATGAGAAATGGATTTTTCTCCAGGCAAGAATTAATGTTTTTAGTTGAACATTTGGATATGATAATGACTTCGTTTATCAATTTTAATATGAAATTGTAGAAGAGCAGACAAAAATGGAACTCACGAATCGACTTTACCTTCGTTGACGTTGTTTATTTCGACATAAGCGATTAGCGCCGCGCAACGGAACGTCGTGTTCTTCGCCGCGTGAAAGTCGCCGAGGAAAGAGGCAAAAGAAGCGAAGGTTGCGTGCACATCCGGTGTATCTTTGAAAACACGATAATATCATTTGCCGATACGAAAATGACCGGAACGACGAGCAAAAGGATCGTATCGTTCTTTCGTGAAACAATCCGTCTCTGCGTTCATAGATGAAATTTTCTTGACGTTGATTCATATAACATGTCATGTTATATTTTGACTTATCTTAAAAGAAAATAAAGAGTCACGGAAACATACTTTTTATGAAAAAAAAAAAAAAAAAAAAACATAACGTTTTTCCAAGTTTCAATAATAATACTTTTTATTTTTCGCTATTAATTTTCAAAAGTCCAACGCTTTAATTTCAAATTTCCCGCGCAAGTTATAAATACCGTGCAATATTCATTAGGCGCGCTAATAAATTGCCCATTTAAAACGCAAGCGATTTCGCAAAATTTCCCACTTCTTCCCCATTAATTGACAAGGGTCATGATTTGTTCCCACGACCATGTCATCTTCATATTACCCCGAAGCCGATGTAACATAATGAACACGTTTTCTTTCTGAAACAGCAATCTTCGGCGGCAGTTTAGCCTCAAAAGCAGGGGTGAAGAGGAGGGTCGGACGAAGAAGCGAAGAGCCGCAAGAAAAAGAAGAAATTAAAAAAAAAAAAAAAAGGATTCACCCATTCAACTCCCACGCCGCAGACGAGGCAACTTTAAACAGGTGCCGCGAAATTCAATTTTAGCGCCGTGATCTTGTTCTTCAGACCCCCCCCCCCCCCCGCCCCTTCCACCATCCAATACAAGTAAAGGAATCCCTTTTTTGTCCGGCAACAATTTTTCGCCGCGCTTTAATTTGTTACCGCGAAAATCACCCCCCCCCCCCCGACCCTCGTCGATGAATTTCGCTCTCGATTATCGACGCGAGGCCGTGTTCGATTAATCGCGACTCGCTTGTAACTAAGCGGAATAAAAAGTCGCTGACAAATGGGACCGCGCGAATTTGTCGATCGGCTGGATATTTCATTTGGCCGTTCGCGGTAGGCCGATAAAATCAAACCGGCGCGGAGATTATGCAGATCGTCCCGGGCGAATGCAAAGAGTTAATGGCGAGATGGGCTATTAACGACAGCGCCGTTGATTGGGACTTATCGGCCGTCGGAGGCCGATTTATTATTTTGACAAATCATTACGAACGACAAGCAAAAGGACACTGGCGGAGTTGATTTGTTTCAACAAACAAGACACTTCGCTAACGCGCGACATAATTTTATAATTGCGATGTAAATTAGGGCGACGGTGAGTCCGGCAAATGAAATGAAAAAAGGCGAGAGCAAATAATGGGAGAAGCGATGTTTGCGTGAAAATTAATGCGCGGAATGTTCGCCAAGTTTGCTTTTTTGCGGGCAATTTCTTGCGGCGGGAAAGAAATTCATTTTATTTTTTTATGCTGTTTTAAGTTGTTTTATGTTTGTGGATCAAGTTGTAGTGAAATGAGTGTATATTGTAAAAAGTAAAAGTCGACTGTATTTAGTAAAATTTGAAATTCTTAAAAAAGTAAAAAGTTGCAGTTAATAATTAAACGGCTAATGTTATGAGAATTTATAAAACTTTGAAAGCATTTTTCGCGACATTGATATCAGTAATTCTAAAATTCTACTTGACAATTCTCTGATGAGTCATGCAATTTTTTCTGATATATTCTATCGACAAAATTGTACACCGAGAAAACGATATCGTACAATATAGATTGTAAAATTTTCAACATGGGTATTGGTCGAAAACAATCGAGCAACGTCATTGGCTGAACTTCGTTACGATATGATATCGTAAACAGTTTACTATAATAAAATTGTCCACTTCACAATATATAAAGTAGAAATTACAATATGGTCTCAGTGTATATGGAAAGAAAAATTCGACAAGTTTAATAAATAACTATGTCATACCAATTTCGCCTAGAGCTGTCTATACCATTTTGGTATAAACGGTTTCCAAAGCAGTATACACCAAACTTTATATCTAATATACAAATCAATAGTTTTATCAAATTAAAAAACCCTTGTATACAAAATTTGCCAATTTTTTTCTTCCGTGTAGATTGTACCGTGCTCTATCAATAATAATACAAACTTGTACCAACACTAGAATATCATCCCAAAAAGTTATACAAATCTCTTCTTTGAAAGCACTTCTCCACAAATGTTCTTCCTCCAACCACGTTTTTCTCAGCTCATTCTACGAATGATATAAATTCCCTTGCGATGCAACATTTGCGAGTAACAAGTATGATAACGCTCCTCGAGCCAAGGGCTGCGTGTTACGCAAAATAAATTGCCCGCACAAAGGGCGTAAGAGAAGCGTGAGCGAGGGAAACTGCTAAGTGACGAGGAGGACAAGTATATGAGCAATGAGCAAGTGCGAGGGAGGGGGGAGAGGGAGAAAAGAGCGAAACAAAAGGCGAAGAGGGCGCGCATAGTAGCTGGACGAGCGAGCGGAAGTCACGAGGGGGAAGCCTTCGTTCTGCCAGGCGCACCGGAAACTAGCTACAGGCCCAATTCCAGGCACTTCGGGCCAGTCGAACGGAATGTCAAGCGCGTTGCGAAAACAAGGACACTGCTCGACGCGAAATGCTAATTTCCTCGCGACTTTGTCGCTTCGTTTCAATATTATTGCATTCGATCATTTTCGATATACTAAATTTTTATTTCACACAATAATATATTACAAATTATTATTATTGTATTATTACCCACATGATCAAAAATATATTTTTCAAAATGTATTTTAAATATACAATACTTTTCCATATAATTACCATATATTTTTTAAAATATATTTTATAAAGTATTTACAAAATATATATTATTTATATAACTTATTGCCGAAAATATATTTTCTTTACATAAATATATTTAAAATATATTTTGAAAAATATATTTTTGATCATGTGGGTATATAAATTGAAGTATATTGAATTTATGAGTTACGTTATGATACGTACTTTATGTTTTTGATTAAAAATGAAAATTTAGAAAGAAAAGAGTTATATTTGATAATTTTTTATTACAGTATAAATAATCGAAGTAAAGATTGAAATGAAATAAGAATGATGAAACGAAAATAAACGAAGCGAGGTAATCTGGAGATGAAATTGAAAATTTCCTGCTCGTGGCAGAACACTTTCCCCTCGGAATAATTTCCAACGCGTTTCGGGGTTAAAACAAAAAGCGCGTCGCGTTGAGAATGAAAGTTATTTTTAGCGCCTCCGTGGCGATTAGAATGCAACAAGTAACGCGTAAACGTTTTCAGTGGCTCGCTTGGAAATCGTGTTAAGATGATACGGCAAAATGATTTGCAAATAAAACAAGCGAATCTTCGATGAAACATGAAAAAACACTTCACGCGGTATTACAAAATATGCATTCATCATTGTGCCATGCAACTCGGACAATAAAAGTCAATGGAACTTGCTATCAACAACTTAATAACAATTTAAACAAGTAACGCGACAGCAGTTTGACGTTAATAATTTCAATAGAAAAAATTAACGTTTGAAAATTGAAGTAAAAGAATAAACATTGATTATTAAATTAATTATCCTGAACTTACAAAAAAAAATGTTAATTTTTTCCAAGATAATCCACTTCTAAAATGGCGAATGGTTAAAACAAGTAGTTTCGTGACGTTAAAATCATTTATTTATTAGCTATAAAAAATTTCAAATTAAAAATTTTTACAATAACACTTTTTCATTTATAATTACTTCTCAATCGGTAATAACATGAATTAATAATAGCAATCTAAGATCTTCGATTTTGCAATTTTATTTTAATATTGAAAAAATGTGTGTTTCAAAACCAAAGACGCACGATGAACTTGATAATACGACGAATTAATTACGAAAAATTGAAAGCCAAACACCGTATCATCCACAATGATAAAAAAGAATGTGACTTATGTGGATAGCGGCGGAAGAAAAATGATTTTCGCGATTAATTGAAAGAAATCGATTTCCGAGATGGATCGGACGACCGGTTGAATATTTCATCGCGGCCTGGCATCGATAAACTGGTCTGCCGGTATAATTAGCTGTCGACAACTGAAACTTCTAATCTGCGCGAGCGGCGCTTTTTCCCCGGCCGAACTCGCTCTAAATCATTTCCATCGGCGGTCGAGTTAGCGCTAATAAACCATTTGTATGTGGCGCGCCAACCGTGTAGACGATAGCGAATTGTCCGTGTCTCATTCACCAACTCGGTACGCGTACTCCCGTACATTATTGTCCGACAACTATCCGTTTCCGGCGCTATCGCGCGTCTACGTGTTTGTCATAAGTTTTCTTCGGCGCTGTCGCTTTTTCAACCTTCCCCCCCCCCTCACTCTTCGCTTTCCTCTCTCTCCTTTTTTTCGTTTTCACACTTTCGCATAATCACTTTATCTTTCCGGCTAATCGGTTTTCAATTTATTATTTATATATACGACACCTCGTTGCAATATACGTATACATAGTTACGTTTGTATGATGAATATTTATGTGGAGTAATATATTTTATATTGATGGGCGGGAAATTTGCAACGATTTCCAAATTTCATAAATTTTTAATCAGAAAATATATGCTTTTAATGAAGAAAGTAAACGAACAAATTGTTTCATTTTATATCGCGCTGGTATAAATTTAAGTTCTGATTTTACTTGTCGATGGACGAAATATTTTATTGAAAATTCGTTGCAAATAAACGTTACGAAATTCTTGCTCATTTATATTGTAAGATTGTTGATTTTTATAAAGACATTACATGCATGAACAAATGTATCATGCACTGAGAAAAATATGTTAATATATTTGGTTGATCCAACCAAACTTTGGTTGATTCAACCAAATCTTTTTCCTCAGTGTGATTATATGATGAAGTATATGTTGAATAATCAACTAGAAAGGTGAATAAGCCAACTATAAAGACAATGTTTGTAAAATGTGTAGTTCTATCATTTTATTAGGAACAAAGATAAAAATATAGTAGTGCGAATTAAACCAACAGATGGCTCTGATAACGCACGATCGCTATCGCGCCAGCCAAGTAGACAACCTTGTTGCTAAGGTTATCACAACGATATGGATATACTTATTAAAGTAATACATTTCTTCGTGCCCTCGCGTTCATTTGTGTTCATTAACATCGGCTCGCATACATTTGTTTTCATTACCATAAAACGCGCGAATTATCGAAAGGTATATAAAATAATCGCCCGAGCCCTGCGAACGCCGTCAAATTGTTCATGAATATGAATGGAATTAAAATATTGAAATTGCGGCTATCGTAACGAGGATTTTGCCGTGTGCAATTGTGATGAAACGAATCCGACGTTGAAACGACTCCCGTGTTTCCCACGCGCCGCTAACGTAAAAATTGAAATCAAACTGGGTGGATTTTGTGAAGTTTGTGAAGTTTTGACACTTTGTGAAGTTTGCGATAAATTTAATCTTCGATTAATTTTCAGTTTGAATGTCAACATCGATGTATAGATGTATAATCCTCGAATTATAACTATGTTTAAATATCGACATTTTAGTAAAACGTAAATGTATCAAAAGGAGTTAACTTCAATAATACCACGAGTACCTCATGCATATTTTATGTAAAACACTGTCAAGATTGCAAATATTAACAATGATAATTTTTTTTTTTTTAACAATATATATATCACTTCAAATACAACCATTATTAAATATCGAAATCTTAGTAAATGTATCAAAAGGAGTTAACTTCAATAATACCACGATCAGCACCTGTATATTTCATATAAAACACTGTAAAGATTGCACATACCAACAATGATAATTTTTGATTTCCCTTTAACAATATATATCACTTCAAACACAACAGCCATCAAACATCGATATTTTCCCAAGCATGTGTATCAAAAGGAGTTAACTCCAACATTGCCACGACTGTCCCGCGCGTACAATTATAAACCTCGGCGATAAATCGCACGACTCTTGAGCGTCCTGAAACGATAATTCATATTTTTTAACTCCAAGTGTCGATTGCCGCGACAGAGGAGTTAACGTCGACGTGCGCGGACAAAGGCGCGCGCATAAAGTGGTCGCGGCGCGTGATTAAAACGTGACGTGCGATTTCCCGTGGAGATCGGCGAAACGCTTGGGGAAGGGTGACGGGGCGGGGGGGGGGGGGGGGGAAAAAAAAAAAAAAGGTTAAAAAACAGAAACGAAACGCAACGGTACATAAGGGGCGGGAATGCCAAATGGCCCAGAATTAGCCGCGCGGACTTTTAAATCGGCCAAAGAAAGGCATAAAAAGGAGCCCCGGCTGTCCTTTATCCACTTCTCCGAGCCCACGAACCTCCTCCAAACCCCGTATCCCGCCTTCTTCTGTAACAAAAACAAACAACACACCAGCACAACGTCAGTATTAAGTGAGGACG
>JABFOV010005865.1:0-11444 GCA_022817685.1 Aradophagus sp. ZL-2020
TCTTTTTTTTTTTGCAAAGAAGACAGGGAACCGGGATTGAGGGGGGTCCCGGGGGGTCGGGATTTGTTTAAAAGACCCCATTTTAGCATGCCCAAAATCATTTTAAAAAAAACACCGGTTAATTTTTTTTTCGCTGTTTTTGGAAAAAAAATTTTTTTTCCCAAACCAACCCCCTTTCCCCCGAAAACCGCCTTTTTTTTGGGAAAAACCCCCCCGTTTCCACGAAAATTAAAAAAAAAGACCCCGAGGCCCCCAAACACCCCCCCCCCCCCCCCGGAGTGTCGCGCAAGAGCGTAGGAAAAAGGCGCGCAAATTGACGGAATAGAATAAAAGCCGGGCTGCTTAGGCAAAAATCGAGCCTCGGCTGGGTCTATCAGACTGAAAATCAAATTATAAATTCGTTTAGACGTGGCGTACAAAATCATTCAACATAATTAAGCCCGTGGTATAATGGGGGCCGTTCGTGCGCTAGCCCCCCGTTGGGATGGCGGTTGAAAGGTTAACGCAGTTAGCCGGCTCGCCCGTTTCGCCCCCCTCCCCCTCCCGACCTGTCCCTCGGCGTCACGCTACAGGCCCATTTCACGAGCTGCGTTAGCGCGAAAGCTCGTGCCGCGAGGGCGTTTTAGTAAAATGGCCTGAAAATGCAATTATCAGCTATAGGTGTGCTGTAATGAATTACCAGCGTTATCTGCCAAGAGAGAATGCATCTCGCCGGGAAAACGCTCGCCCGTTCGTTGGCTCGCCTCGTCTCGGCTTACGATCGATTCATCCCGATATTATTTTGTATAAAGACAACGACGCCAACTGACGTCTTTGCGCGAGCCCTTTCAACGAATTTCAATGCCGCTCCTCGAATTACGCTTTTATTGCAGCCGCGCTCGGCGCTGCATTATTATTGCTTTTATTATCGGCGGCCCCCGACAAGATGGATCCCATTTGCGCGTTTTAATTTATGCAACGCCACTGTTTGAGAATAATATATTATGCGGATCGCTGACGACACATTCCCTAATTACCGGCCGGGCACGACTAGTGCGCTCGCGACCGTCGATGCAATATTCGGGTTAAATTAATTATTTAATTATGGAAAATGGTGATAAATTAGTTGCACTTTGCAGGTAGATCGTTGGAAATTCATCGATGAGTTGTTGCTTGAGTGTGAGACGAATTTACAATACTTAAGTTTTATGCGGAGAAAAAAAGGTGGCGAACATTCATGAAGATATTTAATTTCGTTCAAGAATCACTGAATTTTGCGATTATTTTCTTTGTTCGAAATTCAAGTTTAACTTGTTAACGTATTTTTTCTTGCTTCAACCACTTTGTATTTTGAACTAAGAAACTTATCTCGGGTCAAGAAAGTTTATTCTTTACAAAATATCTAGATAAATTTTGTCTTCAAACAACAAATTTGGTCTTCGGTCATGCATCTTTTTTGTGAGTTATACTGGGGTGTGAAAATGACAACGTGGCCAAATGACATAAAAGTAGGAAGATTTCGACAAAAAAATGAAAAATAGTCACAATTATTAATTTTGAACAAAAAGAGAAAGAACATTGTTACTGATGTTTGCATTTTAAAATTTTTCTAAGTACAGGACTCAATAAACTTTACGCATATGAAAAATTGTTGCTTCTTTAATTAATAAATGTTTACTGTAACAAAATTGCACCACGACCTGTAATTTTCAGCAAGATAATAACATTGTTTACTAAAAATAGATGTTTTTGCTGCAGAGAACGAGTTGAGTCGTGATATCAACGGTTATGGGAAAGCAATGAAACAAAATAAGAAAGAAGAGTCTGTAATTCTGCTTCAATTCGAAAGGCATCGTTTCTTATTTTGCGCCTGCACATTCGACATTTACGAGCGAACGTAAGGACTAAACGGTTTACGAAACGACCGACGCTAATGTCAATCATTCGTCGTCAATTCAAAAACGAAACGTAATATTTCCAGGAATAAATTCGAAATTGCTTTCGCCAGCTCGAAAGCAATTTCGAAAAAAATTCAAAAAAAACAACTAGGAGAATTGTATTTAAATGTCGAAATTCTCGGAAAGAAACTCAAATTTTTATAATCGCTTCAACTTTCTAGATTTTTATAAGTAACAAAATTTAATATAAAATAGATTTTTTTATAAATTTTAAAGATGATATTTCACTACATGTTGTTCATAAGTAAACTTTTTGTTTATGTTAAAGATAAAGTTTTATACCGATTGAAAAAATGTGTTTTATGCTTTAAATTTAAATTTTACCTCACTGACACCCATTCAATTAAGTAAAACAATACAATCACTGCAAACGCAAGTGTCTCATTTTGAGACACTTTACATTTACGAATCATCAAACTGTGTCTTAATTTACCGTAAATGAGACGCTTTTAGAGATTCAGTAACCAAAAATAACTCATTTGAGTGAAGTTCAATTTTCATTTACGGTTTTAGCAACAAGAAACCACAATCACAAACTGCAACTTAATGTAACAGAATTTCCGACGTTAATTTCGCCGAAAACAATCGCTCAGAGATTTGTTGTTCCAACAAAAACATTGTTGCATATTAAGCAATACTTGAGAATGATAACTCTTAATGAAGCATTCATCAACTGTAATAACATAGCACGCCACTCTTTTTTATAACCAAACTGTATTATTACAAACGAAGATTCGGGAAAGATCGTTGCCTTTTCTCTTTATCAAAGAAACGGCAAAGCCGCTCTTAAAACTATTATATCATCCAAAGTAAACGCGAACGATGCATTCGCAAAGTCGGCGCTTCAAACGAACGGAGTTTTTGATTCGGCGATGATTGTACAACAAAACGCTGATAGCGTTGAATATTCAACGAGAATAAGACGCGTCTTTTTTCTGCCTTTTTTTCAGCTTTAAATCAAGCCAAACTGACAATACCGGGGGTGAAAAAATAATCAACGTCGATTGTTCCCGTACGGCGTACGCGGCAAATCCGCGAAACATTCGGGATGCCTTTTCAGCGCGCGTAGCATAATGATCTGTTAACACGGCAAATAACACTTGTAATGTTTGTAAACGCGTCTAGCCCGTTGATATGAATGAAATGGCGAGCAGACGGAACAAAGTGCGGGCCAGTCAAGCCCTGTTCCTCTGTGGTCAAGTTAGCCATCAACTCATTTGCATTCTCTTGTTCTCGCCGAAATTCAACTTCCGCGCTACAAAGTAGGCATTCATCAATATTGCAGCGCCGAGCCGCGCTTAAAATAGCGCAGATATAATTAGCGCACGAAATGGACTTTGCTATGACAGTTGTTTTGATGACTGATGCGACGAGCCAGCCACAAATATTGAATGCACGTTTGCAGTCGGCGCTCGCAACTGAAGATTATTCAATTGCGGGGAAAGGAATTTTAAATTGCAACGAGGGAATTCCATCGCAATTCACCATTTTACTGGTTCATTTTCCCAGTGTACTACTTTTACCGTAAATATGAAATAATTAACAATTAAATTGCCGTCACTCGCGAAACGGTTTTCTCGAGTGAACAAAAGTAGTTTTTGTGGAAGAGTTTCCATCTTCAGAAAATTTATCTTCGCTCAAACACGTGCGTCGAGTTGCCAACGTTTTTCTAGCAACGAATTCAAACTTAGAAACAACTATACAACGTAAAATTTTGTTTTTCATTGTTTGGTAAAATTTGTATACAAGAATTATAGAAAGTAGAGAAAATAAGTAAAATTTATGATTATAAAAGAACTTTGTGGTATATTTTATGTAATTTTGTGACTCCCTTTTAAGTTCAAATTATAAAAAATGTTGGAAACTTGATCAGCAACGAAGCGTGTTCGTACAATATTTTTCTGAGCGATATCTTCATTTCGTGCAGAAATTAATACCGCTTTTCCATCTTTTTCTTGTTCGGGTCTGTCAGACTCGTATAGTAATGTGATGTTTAAAATTACCATACGAAACTTGTACGTAAACTACGGCAAATAACACAATCACAATACGACATAAAGTCAAATCAGAAGGCTTCCCGAACTCTCAATTCCAAATACGAAATCGTAAAAGCGATTTGAAAATAAAAGGACGCGAATTCGAGAGATTCGAGCTGCGAAATCAGATCGGAGTTAAGGACGTAAAGCGCGATTGCGGCGTTGCAATAAAATATGCGACTTCGGGAGCCGGAGTGTGTCAGCGGTGGCTGCGAGATAGCGTGCAAAGCTCGCGCGGTGAATTTCGGACACTGCGTACATAGATAGAAATACGGGGTAACCACGATCGCCCGAGAGCCGTGGGACTGTGTATCATCGCGTGCCCCGTGCCTTCGTTGCTTTCATCCACCGGGGTTTATTTATCTGTCCTCGTAATCCCGGTATTAGCAAAGAGACCACGACAGGGTTCGTGACCCTGAACCCACGTTAAAGATGCCACCACGACTTGCGGACGAAAATCCCACGACAATGCCCAGTTGCCACTCAAGTATTAACCGAGCCAAGAATTATAACGTGCAATCAAAGCACGTCGCACCCAAGTTCCACTTCTTGGACTATGGAAAAAGGATGAAGACTAATCATCGAAACTGCGATGTGCGATGATTTCCTCTCAGCGTATTCAAACTAAATACAATTTCGTTTATCGAAAATAATCATTCAAGTTTAAATGTAGTTTATTATGATTACAAATATTTACTTATTAATTTAATTTTTTGTTACGAATCTACACTTTAATTTTAAAAAATGAATTTTTTATGAAAAAAAAAAAAAAAAAAACAAAACAAAACTATTTGACAATAAAAAGAGAAGAATAAACGAATGAATTTTGAAATACCATAGTGATTATTATGTTTATAACAATAAATTTAATAATGAAAAATAGCGGCTGAAATAAAAAAATGTTTTGAGATAGAAGCACTTTATAACTTTATATAACGGGTGGGAATTCTCTTTCAAGATTGTCACGGCGGAAAAAAGTGGACGAATACAGGACAAGAATTTTAATTTAACTCTCAAAAGACCGTATGGGTCTGGCAGACCCGAGAGAAAAAAGTCAGTGGAACGATATTTATTTATGTGCGACAAGGACAGTGAAAAACATTTGAGGCTTTGAGTGTTCAAAACTTTTCATAGAAATGTTTTACAAAAAAACGTTTACTGAACGTCCGTTCTCGCAACGTTTCTCGCTCTGTGACATCAAAATAAATGTTATTACAAACTGAAAATATTGTCCCGGGCAGTCAATCTAACATTACTACAATCATCATCAATATTTCTTTTTATCGAAATAATTTTTTAAAAGCATACATTTTTTTAATACAACTAAAAGTCTTCTATTTCAATCGATCAAAATCTCGGGGTGAGAGACAAATACTTAATATATTACGTTGAACGGCTCTTTATATTTCATATCACAAAGTGATTAAACTTCAGTTCGAAATGAAAATTGCCAAAGCACGGTCGCCTATCACAAAGCCAAGTGGCCAAGAGTGAAAAGCGCGTCTGGAGGAAGTAAAAGAAAGAAAAAAAATTGGACGGCGGGCAGGCGAATAATGTACGTCATCCAGGAGTCATTATTATTTTGGTACGGTAACGCAAAAAAATGTGCGCTGGTGTCAAGATGGGTACTCGAGGCAGGCGGAAGCAGAAGCAGTCATTAGTCGGGGACGAAAGAGAGAGGCCCTTTTCACACACGTGAGACGGCTCGGCGTATGTGAAGTTGGCTGCGCGAAAGACGCGCGACGTCAGACACTCAGACGCGGCGCTCATGCGTTCATCAGCCAAAGACGGTGGCGCCACTACCAACTGGAACGCACCACTTTGCGCGCAGTTAATTAAGATGAACGACCGAGCTTAAAGATGATAATTGGTCGCTGACACCTCAACGAGATTACGCAGTTATTAGAAAAAAAGAAATTGAAAAGTGGTAGAAAAAAGGAAATAATGTTTCAATTAATGACGGAGACAGCCCTCAAAAATTCAGCGGCGAATTTCGGACGAGAAACGTGATTGGCGAATCAATAATGACGGCGGTTAAACTTCGGTTGCTAGGTGGATGCAACAAAAAGTAGGCACAGAGGAAGAGCGAATATTTTTTTTTTTTTTTTTATTACGAGCCCGCGTCCAAGTTGCTTTCATTTCGAAAGTGTATTTTGATTAAAACTCACCGTAAACGCTCCTTTACGTTTTTAATTACGGAAATTTAGTCCGGATGATTAATTGCCTTTCCATTTTCCACCTCGAACTTCCGGTATTGTAACGCTTCAAATCACTCTGAGTTTTCTTAATTAGCACCGGCGCACGTTGCCAGCCGAAATCTTTGCTGTTGCTTTGGAATAGGATATGATATTATCTGATGGGAGATCAGATGATGGAAAAAACTCAGTACAATGATTGCCACGCACATTGCGGTTCGATTACAATAATTGCGGTTTTCAGATTTTATTATTTGATTAAATAGAAACAAATAACGTTCCCAAGTTGGTTTCAATGACTATCATTCGTGTTGCGGTTCGATTCCAATGACTGCGGTTTTGCATCGTTTGTTTTGTTATTAGATCGAATCAATGTCAAAATAGTTTCAAGAATTTGACGATACTTACGCACATTGCTGTTCGATTTCAATTATTGCGGTTTTTATTCGTTAGTTTCTGTTAATAGATTTGATAACTTTCGGAATAGATTTAAGAACTCGGTAAAATTATTGCGATTTGATTAAAATTATAGCGGTTGTTTTGTAGTTTATGTTTACAGAATCAGTGAGCACAAATACAAGTTATGTACTCGATACAATGACGTTACTGTTCATTTTCAGTAAGTACGGTTTCAATTCGTTCTCTTTGTTATCAAAAATCTCATTTTTATACATTACTATTTAAAATATAAATAACTCCCGAAATAGCTCCAAGAACTCGATTCAGTGATTGTCACGCACTTCGCAGTTAATTTTAAACAATTGCGGTATTTTTCAAGTTCCTCCCCATTTCTGTAATTCTCTGTCCCTGACGGCCAGATAAACCGAACAATAAACAAAATCCCGCGCACAAACAAAGCTCATAACCTGGCCAAAATTTTCCGCACAATTAACAAGTCCTTAACGCACGTCGCATTGTTTGTCGTAGGAGCTCCGCCCGGACGTCGGATTAACTCGTTCGTAGCTATCCAAGAGGGCGCGCGCGGAGATCTCTTTGAATCCGGCTAAATACGCAAAGCAACGGTACGTGCGAGGAGTCGAAAATGTTTTGGCCGGCACAAAGCCAGCCGGAAAAATGCCAGTGGCGGCTCGTTAGCCTATTCCCGCGGCATTTGTGCGATGAAATAATAGTCACGTGCGAATAGAAACAAACGAGACAGCGATTTTTTTTCTTTTCCTCTTTCCTTTTTTTGCAACATTTTTTCCTTTTTTTTTGTTTGTTTTTTCGTCCCTTCGACGCTGCGTACCGCCTACCGCGAATAATGGCGTCGCGAATAAAGCTAGCCTTTCGGCGGAAAGGGAACGCGCCGCTCGCCACGCATCCTTTTTTATTCCACGTTGTTCTTCCTTTTTGTTACTTTCTTTCCTTCTTTTTTCCGCCCACCCCACGCGAGGAGCTGCGTTTCTCGCGTGTTGCTCGGAATTGTTTCGAATGTCTGTAACGGAAAAGACAGCTAAACGAGCGTTTCTCGAATGTTAATGCGGCGGCTTTTTTAATGATGCCTTCAGCGCGCGGTTTCGGCTGAAATGTTTTTCCAAAGGCGAGGCCGCTCGCTCGCTAAATCGATCCTTTTCTCGGGCAAATGTTTCCCGATGTTTGGTCGGCTTGACTTTCGAATTGACGGCAGGTTTTGCGAGCGGAAATGTTACATGATATAACGGCGCGTAAAAAGCACCGAACGGAATTATTCGCAATTGTTTTTGATGGCGGCGAAAAAATTGCGGAAAAAAGGGTAACGTGAATTCCGGATGAAATGATAAGTTAAATATGCGCGGCAACTTTTTCACGACAGCGAAATTATTTGGTGATATTTAACAGGAATGTGATAAATGATGGAAATATTATTGAGAGTAACGAAAAAGTTTTGGTTCATGGCTTCAACTAGGTCGGAATCAAATTTAATATTTTAAGCGCGGAGTTAATTTCTAATTGTGATTAATTCGCTGCTGGTTTCATGTACCCGTGGCCTGTTAATTTGTGCTTGGTTGATTTGAAAAGTAATTTTCGTAATCACCATTTTTCATAACTCGTAAATATTGAACATATAAACATTAGAAATTTGCCATGAATTAAGACATTTAAAAAAAGGATAAGGCTTATAAAAAAAAAAAATTAAAAATCGTTAGTTATTAATTTGGTAATAGCAGTATTTTTATATTTACTACCGGAAAGGGAAGGGCGGGGGGACTAAGAGAAATATGGTAATTATGATTCTATTTTTTTTTTTTTTTCGCTGAGTGAGATTGTGATATTATCTTTCTTTTGACTAACTCAAAAATAAAATATGTTGGTATCACGAGTCAAATACCCATTTCATACTTAACTCAGGAAAAATAACATTTTAGTTGATAGTCCCTTGGGCTATCAACTCATTTTACCATCGTTAAATAATATTGTTTAACATCATGGCAAATTTAATGTACGTATAATAATTGATGTTATAATTAGTCATTACTCACATTATTTGTAATGTACATTTATGTAATGTAATTCACATTAGACAATCGATATTCAAAATTCACATTTACCTGAAACAAATAAATCAATATTAGGATACTTCAACGAATTTTAATCAGTATTATATATAATATTAAAAACAAGCAGTTTTTTCATTTCAATCAGTACTATATAAAATATTAAAAATAAGCAGTTTTCAATTTACATTTAATTCCATAATTTTGACAATTGCTGAATTCTGAAAATAGTCTAAGTTTTCTTTATTGCATACTCATGAATTTCAATTTCCAACGCCCATAAACTGAAGAACAACCAAATAAAGAAATGAATGCCGAAATTGTATTATATTCTATTATAATTTCACAGATCGTTTTTTTAATTCGAATTTACAACGCAAAAAAGAAACCGCGTAGCAATTGAAATCCTGCAACTTTTTATTGTATTTCTTCTTTTACAACGGCGCAAGTTTAAAATTATTTTGTTGGGCTCCTATCTTAACATGCATCAAAGTTGGCGCGGCGAGTTTAGTTATAGCGCCAGTTCCAAACGATTTTATGATTCTATCGCCGGACCGCTCGGCCGCATTGTTTCAAATTCAAGTACAAAATCTCAGTTGAGCCTTTCTTAACATTAGCTTAGCCCCAGTTAAGCCTAACGCAATAAATTGCGATTTAGTTGTCCTCATAATTTCATTGGCTTGGGACTAGATTTAAGAAAAGAACCCACGAATGGAAATGAATGCAAATTAAATGGTGCAACGAAGAATGCAACTTTGCGAAGTTCGGCGGTTTTGCGATGAATTTTAAGCTCGTTTTGAGCGCGCCGTAAATATAAATATAGTCGGGCTTTAGCAACGTCACGTGGCTTTTTGGCGCGAAAACTTTGGCAAGCTAAAACGTCGTTGGTTTTTAAATTTAGCATAACATTGTCATTTCCCAGTAGCTCGGCGAATCTTTATTTGTCCGCGAAACGGAAATTGTCTTGGAAATAAGATTTTTGGTCGCGAGGATTGATGTGACGTTGAAAACTAATAAAAACAACCGGCATGAATAAAACGGATCTGTAAAAAAAATTATATCGAAATCAATATCAATGGAATTGAATTTCCATCTGCACGCGTTGCCAAAGGCTTTGCGGTCCAGCAACGCATTACGAAATTGACTCGAACGCACATATTCGTCGCCGAAAATCAATATCCCACAAAATCCCACTAACTACTTTTTCCATTTTCAGCAAAAGAACATGTATTCCATTAAGGAACAATACTTGTCAAATTCTTATCTCTTTGAAAAGCCTCCCATCCCCTTATTTCTGACACGACTGCCTGCTCCGCAATCATCCGTCTCGCCGGTCATCAAAATCAAAAGTTTCCATCTGCCGGCTTACCCTTTGTATAACGAGTCCCATTTCCCAGTCCCGATCAAAAGTTTCGCCGCAGCGCCGGACTATTTATCTATATCCTCGTGACCGCAACACGGCGCATTAACGTCACCGCGGCACTTGCTCGGCGTAAAAAATATTTCCCCGGGCACTTCATTTTCATCGTATAAATCGTCGAAAAGTTATTAAAATAGTCTCCGGGCAAGCTGTGCCACGGCGAAACACCGCGAACGGCAGCGCCGCTCGTAAAAAACGATGCATCACTTCTCGGCGCCGTGGCGCAAAACTGGTTGAAGCCGCTCGACGACAGCCGCGTAAGAAAGTTCGCCTCAACTTATCTGTGCCATTGTGCTGGCGTCATTTTTTCCCTCCCCCCTGTCTTGTGTTCTTTTTTTTTTTTTTTTTTGTTTTTTTTTCCGGTTGTGAACTTTCGCCTTAAACCTCGACGGGTCAAAGCGAAATTGCGTGATGTATGGCCGAGCATTGTGGCGAAACCGCGGCGATGGTAATGAAGCCTGCGGTACAGCGGTATTTTGTCGCCGGGCGGGCAAGTTTCGCGCACGCGAAAACAGTCGTTCATTTCGCGAAGGCTGCGATAGTTGTGAGGTCGTTTACGGGACGGGGCAAAAAGTGTGGCCTTGCGCATCTGAAAGTAAGATGTCAGATGCTCAGACCCGAGGAAAGATTGATGGCAAATAATGAAACGTCGAGACGCCGGGCAAAAAGAAAACAATCAATGGTATATTTGACGGGGAGACGTCAAATTAAGGGCTCGCGTGAAAATAATGATGGCGAAATTGAAACACATCTTTCGGGAGGGCAAACGAAAAAACGTGTATTAATGACCAAGTTATTGCGAATTGTCGGAATTGGGACGGAATGTTCCAATATACTTTTGGGGTATCAATATCATTTGGGGCATTTCATTGTTTCGTTATTATTAGTTGTGTGTTTATTGATTTTTTTCTTGTGGGATCAGACAGTTTTATAATGGCGTTTTCGGGAAATTTCAGATTACGATTCCAGATAGAAATAAAAAAATAATAAAGGAAGAATTGGTTTATAGAAGTTATAGAAACAATATTTGAAGATTGATATTACAAGTAATTATTCTTCAATATTAAGATTATTTCATAACGATATGTTAGAATAAAAATCAAAATTCATCATAATAATTCGCATCTTTCATTTTCTTTTTTTTTTTTTTTTTTTTTTTACTACTAAACTTTTCAATAAAATAAATTGAATGAAAAAAAAGATATAAAAATGTATGAAAAATTTGTTTAAACGTGTGAAATGCTAAAGAATTAAAACTGTCTCTGATACATATCTCCGAGCCAACAAGACCTCTCTACAACTCGTATGCCGCCTTCTGCTTGAAAAAAAAAACAAAAATAAATATATCAGTTCTTACGTATGAGTCACGTTGCAACAATACG
>JABFOV010005866.1:0-11440 GCA_022817685.1 Aradophagus sp. ZL-2020
GGCGAGAGGATAGCGCGTCGATAAAGCCACCCCCCTCTTTTCGTCAGCTCGTCCAATTTTGCACGATATTGCGCGGCGATAGGAATCCGTCAACCGCCTTTTGAATCTTCGCTGCGTCCTAAGCCGCTGTTTTTGGATAAACATTTCAGGATCGCGGCAATTTGCTAGTCACCGTTTGTTATCATTAAATTAGGTACACTGGAACGTGCGAAAAACACTTGGCAATTGATGTTGTACGCGAGGAAAAACAACTGAGGAAATGGATCTATAAAGGGCGAAGCTAGTATAATATTTTAACTGATGAAATATGATACTAAAGGTATTCAAGTCGGTGGCTCGTGTTGTTTCGTAGATGTCAGATTTTTGTACACGAGAAAGGAATATCAATTTCAGACCATATTGAAAGTTTTGAAAAAAGAAATATGAATTCAACATATTTTCTGATATTGATTTAACATCAGAAAACCAACAACAGTGCAGATGTTGTATTACACACGCGGACTCGTTAATATTTATGCTGGTATATCAATCTGATATTAACATTTGATGTAACGTTGCTAATACATGATCTAAACATTGATTTTAAAGATAACAAAAACGTATCTTTATTACCCACAGCAACAAACAGAATATTCTCGCTGAAGAAACAACAAATTCGAAAAAGATATTTCATATCATCCATCTACATGATTTTTTTCCGAAACAAATTGCAACCGTTATTGCATTTTTATAGCAACACAAGCCCGATTAACGTTTCCGAACAATTTCGCTGGACGTTGAATTCGATTTGCGTATTAGATAGATTTATTGGCGATTGATTAAATACCTACATTTGTTTGAATACGTGGCTTACTGACGGGCATATTTCCGATTCCGGGGGAACAAGGGTAGACGTCACGGGAGAATCGGCAGTGAGTCAGAGTCGCGTCAGTTGTTTCCGGGCTTGGCGTCAAGTGCTGCGCCGCGGCTCAGAAGTTTGCAAGTTCGCAATGCATTGTAGTCTATCAACTCGCCGGGAGCGTGTATTTATATCACGCGCGCTGGCTCCTTCAACGGGAGTCAGTTTAAAAAAAAAAAAAGAAGAGAAAATATGCCGCCATCGATCATCGCCGGGTCATCGATCCGCTCGATCTCGTTATTTTTCCCCGTCGCGTCGGCTGGCTCCCTCTCTTTACGAAATACTGCGGATAAACATGCGCCGCTGTAATTATATCGGGAACGTGAAATCAGCCGCGGTACCTGGGGGAGCTTACAATTAGAATTGTAGTGAAGGCGTAATAGCAGCCGCGCTGTAAATGGACAACGCACGTCAATGTTGTCGAATCTCCGAGGAGTTTCGATCAAACGATCAATTAATAATGATACGGGAAGCCATCTTCCCGGAGTCGAGACTGCGGTAACCTTCTCGCATCAAAATCCTCGCTCACAGGATAATCCCAGCTGCATTACCTTGATGAGCTTCAGCCCATCCGCCTGCGGCGCCTCGCTCTCTCTCGCGCCCTCTGTCCCGCTCGCTCGCGCCATCTGCCTCGCACTCGTGCTCTTTAACGCTCCCCCACTCCGCCTCCTCCGACGTCCTCCATCTTCAGCAACCCTATCCAGATACTCGAGCTTTGCCGTTACAGCGCATAACTTCCGAGACGCTTTAAAATCATAAGTCAATAGCATTGGGACAGTGCTTCGCTCATCGAGGATTCATCTACCTCCAAGACGAACGTCGGATGAAAGAACTACAATACGTCAACGACAGGGACGCAACTTCGCGGAATCTCGTAATTGGCTTACAGCGAATTTTATAACGGGATATTTATATAAGGGGAGATCGACTTCTATTAACTAAGATGACAAAGTTTAATTTCTTCTTCTTCTTCTCCTTCTTCTACTTCTATTATCGCGGCCATTCTTTTTCTAAAGAGAGAATATAAGGTTTTAGTGACGGGTATTCGACGTGCTGGAATCGTCAGAGATACTGTGTCAATACGAAAGTATATAAAGGAGTTGCTGGAATAACACTTTTAACAGTACTTAATTACATCTGCTAATCCAAGTGGTGAAGAATTGTTACCTTTACACGATTTGGAGCAATTTTTGTGAAATCGTTTTCAAGTTTATACATTTCAAGATGTATATTAATCATTGAGAATTGTTATCTTAGAATTCTACATTTTTCATTCGAAATTCGAATCAAGTATTGTGCTTTGAAGGTGTACTTTATGAAATCGCTTCAGTGAAGCGATGATCAAAATAGTGAAATGATTAAATAGGTTTAATATTAAATTTGTATCTTAATATTTGTGATTGTGAGAGAAAAAATTATTTAATTATAATTATAAACAGGAACCAACTCGAAGTTGAATCAGTTTTTTGTTTTACTTTCAAACATTGTTCAAGTGGTCGTCTAATTTACCTCAAATTCGTACCTCCGACTCATATTCTTTCTCCAGTGCCACGATGGCGGTAATTTGCAACAACTATTAGCGAATAAGCATTCATCCCGTTTAACTAGAGTTAGCGGTTGGTTACGTAAGCCAGGCTTGAAGACTGTACGCGCGAAGTCTCGTTTCTCAATGCATCGCTGGCAAGCGAAATAACCGCGCTAATTTATTTCTACATTACGCGAACTGTGCTAAGAAATCATTGTGAGCGCGATGCGTTTTATCTTGTTCACTCAGGTGGGCTAAAATTGTCAACTCAGACAAAGGCTTTTCAATGAACTTAACTTCCGCTTGTTTTCACTTTCGTGCCGTTATTATCTCTTTCGCTTTCGCCGCCAGCCTGCGAATCATCGGCAAGGGGATTACGGATATTGATTCAGCATTGAATTTCACGGGATAAATACAAGCGATAACTGTAACATATCGCGCTTAGCTCAGTTTGGCGGTAACGCGTGTACAGATTGGTCGTGTCCATAGCGTATTATGTATATTATCCAAATCAAGAAGCGTGAACTTCAAATGCTATTTCAGCGGAAAGCCATGCTGCTCGGAATCGATTTTCAGGCGGAACGCATGTCGCGTTATTAATGCTGTAATAATTATATTTCCACGAACAAAAGACTCTGCATTACGTGCAACGATACCATTTGATTTGCCGTTATTTCGAATCTATGAATACAGTGATGCGATGGTTGAATTGAAACGAAGCAATGACGATGATGGCACGTACTAAATGGTCACGTGTTTTTGTTAAAAATATTTATACACTTATATTATATGTTTTTTCATATAATGCATATAAAATACCTTTACAAACATACGGTATTAAAAATCGAAATTTTTAATATCATTCAATTTATAAAAGTAATTTTTAACCGTCAAATATAATTTTTTGTATTTGCTTTAAAATTAATTTAATATCAATGACATGTTAAAAGTCTCAACGTATTTAAATTAAGGTTTTCAGTCCGTACTTTTCTACAGTGTAATTCACAAATTTTACGACTGAAATAATTTTTGCTGCAAGAAGAATGATATATCAATAAAAAAGCATTAAATATTACGTTGACACCGAAGCAGCTTCTGAAAAATCCTATTTATATGCTAAAAGTTTAACATTCTACACCACAGATTGTGATTTGTAACTGACGTATTAAATTGTTACTCCAGCCGCCTGTTTTTCTTTAACCATTCAAGAAACTGAACGATTTATGATAGAAAGAATCGTAAAGCGTTATGCGAGCAATAATTTATTGGTGTCAAAATATTGATTTCCTATCGCTTCATTTTCCCTTTCTGTTTAAACGCTTTTCAAAGATTTTTCTAATGCATAAGAAATGACTTTTGCGTTGATAAAATTAAAATTTATATACGACGCTAAAGTTGAATCATTCATTACTGAATGATTTGGGGGTTTTCGAATAATGTACATTGCTAATTAAAATTAATGGTTCAATAATAAACGCGAAATAGTATATTCAAGCCGCTAAACACAAACTGTTGTACATAAATTAGTTGAGGGAATTTTGTTATTACGCCAGATGGTACGTACTAACAAATAACGATTGTTGTAAATTATGAAAAATGTTAACACTTTTATGAAGTTGTTATGGTATAATCGTACGCACTGCAAAGTTACTGTCTAAATTACGACGTTGGTGTTGAAACAGGTATATGAATACATTTTATATAGTAAATTAATTGAAGGCAATGAAGTTTGAATATTATGAATTTTTTACGTTATAATCTTTCACGCAATTCAAATAGAAATATACCTTTTAAAAATGGTAAAGTACTATTTATACGTAAAAGAAAAAGTATCTAGGACGATTCAATATTTCGTGCTACAGTTGTTTTATTTATTTTTGCATTACTATTTTAATTTTTCGTGAATAAAACTGTTCCGAGATCGAGTTCGTTGCAAAAAAACGTCACGTATTTTTTACGTTTTCACATTTTTTGATTATTTTCATTCTTTGAATAATCAAATTTTCGTCCGGTTCACGTTTTAGCCGACTAACCATTTCGCTCAATTAACCGAGACCCGTTTACAACAATAAACCCGAAAACTTGACCTCCGAAAATTGAATTCAAATGCCTTATAGGACGTTTGGTTTTGTTCCTGATAGCACCTATCGCGGGCGGTTACCCTTCCTAGCGGTACCTTTGTCTCATACAAACTTCCGGTTTCCCAGCTTCGGAGCATCCACGTCAGTGACGGATCCTAATCCGTGCTAGGCTTTTGTTGTCATTTCTCCACCACTATGCCTCACCCCTTCAGTAGTCTTCTTAAGTCAGCCCGTTCCTTTCTCCACCAGTTTCCGACACAAGCTCTTGAGCAACCCCCGGAGAAGAGGCAAGTAATGGCAAGATTATGTAAACGTCATTCCAGTGAGACGCGCATCTGTTGGGCTGCGTTCGAATTGTACGTTCTCTTGTCAGAAATGGGTTTTCGGAATCCCGATGAGACCTGCCGCTTTTGCGACTCAAATTTAGCTCTCGAATGTCATGCATGATTTTCCGTCAACTTCCCCCACAATCAGCACCAAACAATCCCGCAACAAGAGGCGCGGTCGCGAAACCGTCGCATTTAAACGCCACGTACCGAGAACGCGACCGATAATTTCAGCTGATGATTCGATTAGAACGGCGAGGCGCAAAGTTTTTCGTCACTGTTTTGGGCCATTGAATCATATTCCGCGAAAATGCCGACCAATGTTTCGGTGCCGGATGTTTGTTGTTTTCAAATATACGGAAATATACAGGCGGAGAAAAAGTTGTGCAGCGCTTCGCGCGAGTCACTGCCTAATATCTTGTTAACAAGATTTCGAAACAACAACTTTTTCTCGGCTTTCACTGCAAACACTATTATGAAAAGAAGAGGACGAAAAGGAGAAGCAAGACGAGGCGACGTGAGTGAGAAAACGTGACGAGTTGCGATGTGCTTGTCCACTGCAGACTTTCGTTAATCATGTTGAGATAAGATTTCGCTGGCAATAATTATCAATTATAGAGATTTTCTTTGAAATTAGATAGAATCGACAATTTTTTAATTAATTCCCGTATGCAATTTAACTTGATAATTTGTGTTGTGTATTGGTCATTTAAGGCAAAAAAGTCGTCGATCTTGGCTTTGTTAATTTGTGTTAAAAACTCTTTTCGATATCTTCGATCCGCTTTCCAGATTTCCCGATCAAAATGAGTTTCGTGCATAGTAAGTTCAAGCCGAAGTGACAATCGACACAATTCTCAAACGGCCAGTTAATGTAAATCGTATTTCGACTCCTCTCTTTGGCACGAAACATTCCATGATGTTGACTGCGACGTTAGTGCATAAATATTTTCGCTCGCGGTGAGTTCAATTTCAGATGCGCCGTGAAGTTGATATTTTTGTAAATGCATTAGCGTCTTCTGGATCCTAGAAATTGGCTTATTCGTTCCTGCCTTTTGAACATCCGGTGGCCCAATTTAATGTAACCTATGCATATTCAGTAGTTTCTACGATTCTCCATCAAATGAGCAGTGAAACTTGAACGTGGAAGGTAGATGTAAGGACAAAAGTTGGCTGACTTGACGCTTTCGTTCCTCGAGAACTTTCCAAGTTCCGACGATGGGGCCAACGTCTGTGCAGCGATTACACGACATTCTGTCATGATGTCGACGCGCCTGGCTGACCACTTGGGAACTTTGTTACTACCGAAACTACGGGCCAATGACTTTACATTTTCGATTTAAGCACTACTTGCTTGGTGTTACAAATTAATTTTTCGGTAAATACCAATAGCGCGTTTCGGCCGATTGAATATCGAAAACCACTCGACGTTACTTAGATGTTTTTACACTGAAGAAAGTATGCATGTAGATTTTACATTTGCAAATAAAATAGGTACATGAAGAAAGATAATTTAATTTAATTATCTATATATCTTCAGATTTTTTTTTCAATTTACGATAACAACCCAACAAAATATCATACTAATCCAACACGATAATATAATAATCAATCAAAGTACCAAATCACGATGATTCGGCTTCGTAATAGCTTCATTGAAAAAAAAGTTGCGAAGAGCGCAGCCTTTCGTTGATGTTTAATATCATCACTATGCAACAATTCACACAAAGCGATTACACGATTAACCGCAATGAAAACACACAAACTTAACTTTTTCTTCATCCAGTCGTTCGATGTCTGCCGTCAGCCTTGAACAATGAATGGATGTCAAAAACGGGACAATTAATTCAAACCCGCGGGGAACAAAGACATTATAATAGCGCTATCCAGTCATCACCTAAGATAGGTACTTTGAAAGTTCGCGTTTGTTATCAGGAAAGCAGGAATGAGCTTGTGACGAAGAATCGGTATAAAGACGGAGCGACTGGCTGGCAGTGATGTAGCAGCCAGTGGAAAGAGGCACAATGCGCGCAGATCATCTAACTTTACTTTGCTTATTGTTATTCAATTGCACGAGGGTTTCCTTCCCGCATATATACTCCTCGTCCGCTCCTTCGCCATCCCATCTTGACTCCACTGTTTTCCTTCTCCAATCCTTTTCACGAGTCGCAGCTAAAGATGTCTTTCAACCAGAAGTCTGAAAAGATGTTCCTGACAACTGTTTTATCTTTGTGCGGTATAAACCGTGAAATGAAGTTACTCAGCAGCTATTAATTTTCAAGTAACGCTTTAAACATTGCTCACGAGCACGGCAACGCCGAGCGCGGAGCCCCACTTAAATAATAACTTTTTGATTTGTTATCAAATTTCCCGCCAAGTCGGTTAGGTAAATGCAGCGGCATTAAAGCGACGGTTACACGTCCGACAATAGCGACGCATTAAATCTACGGCGAAACGTCAGTCTATGCAAAACCTAACGTGTATAAACGGCGTGGAAAAGTAAACGGTCGGTTTTACGTTGGCTCAACGATGGCGGCCAACGATTGGCAGCCGACGTCGTACCGATTCGTATAAAGTGAATTCAACGTCACTTCCAGGCATAATTATCCGGCAAGACCGTTATAAATACGAGCGTTCATTAGTTTAACTGCCGTGACTCGATACAAGAACACGTTGTTGAGGGGTTGCGCTGATATTGTCCAGGCAATTTGCTCGCTCTGGCGGCAAACAAGTGACCGTTATCGAAATTCCTATCAATATCCACTTACTTTCGGCAGAACGTAGATTCAGATTTATGCGAATTTTTAATTACATACTTGGAACGACCCTATTAATCATAGCCGAATCTATTCATTTCGCATTGAGTTTCGGCAGTGTCGTCGGCGGTGTCGTAAATTTTACGAGCAGCACCGGTAATGCCAAATTTATGCCGAAATATATCACGACAATGAATTCCGTAATGGTCGTCTTCGTTATCGGAACTTTATCGAGGCGCGATCTTTTTGAAGTCACGCAACTATCGCACGTCCCTCGCAAATCTGCGTCCGTGGAAATGCACGCTCGGCTTGGCTAGCTACGCTTTCAGTTATCTCCATTACACCTCGATCAACACCGACACACCAATCCCAACGTCGGGATAAGGGTTGTGCCCGCTGAAAGAGCTCTATCTGCGTGCACGCTTCGGCTATCTGACAATGGAGCTTTTGTTTCTCCGGCGTCACTCAACGAAACATCGTTCCTCAACATCATAAACTGTTACGTTTCTGTTTGCGCGACGGGATTGCGCCGCGGTTTTCCACGGCGCGTCCTTAAATTGGCCACGTCATTTGTATACGTTGGCAAGAACAGGCGTCGATTAGTAAACGCGCGACAGTCGTTTGGCCGGGATGATTCGAAGGAAAACTGGTGTTCCGAATGCATAGATTACGGCTTTGATTTATGATGAAATTAGTGCACGATTCGACTAGCCGGAGTTCGAAGAAAGTCCCATATTCTCACAAATGCATCTGACGTCTCACACGCTACGTCCAAAGTGCGGAGAGACCTCAGATGGTTAATTGCGGTGTCCCGCAGGCAAAACGCGCTGCCGCTTCTGCTGTCGACAATCGAAAGCAAAGGTGGCGTGTTTGCAGCCAATGATAACGGGTGATATTTTTATTGGTGCACTGTCGTAAAAGTTTATCAATTCAAAATATATATCTTGTAGAATTAAAGTTAAACATGTTGTCTAATGAGGTTGTTTTGGAATTTTGAATTCAAAACTGTGTTGTTTTGGTTCTAAAGTTCTAACTCAATTTTATAGTTCGTATGCTTTAAATTTTTGAACCTTTTATACAATGTAGATGATACAGACAGAAACCTTCATATATTCGCAAGTACTGCAACTTTCATATAATGAATAATTTCCTTTTTTGTTTATTCTATTATCAACCTCAAATGCACTTGACTTTATTTTTCATTATTCGAAAAATATTATTTTTAGTAACCCACGTTATTGCTTAATAATTAATATTACCACAACAATATGACACAACATCGGTTAGAAAAAAAATTTTATTCAAACAGTATCAATTGCAAAAGCTTTGCTATTTGGCGGAAATTCATTAGCGCAAGAGACACGTGACAATGCACGAAATGAAAACCGGCGCAGGTCGTTGATTCAAAGAAGAAGAAGAAGAAGAAGAAAAGGAAGCGGAAAAAAATATGTTGTACAAAATGAAAGTATAACCGAGTCGAAGTTGGACGAGATCTTTCTTTAATCACGGAGAAAGATAAGTTCGTCCGACCTCCTTATTCTACGCCTCTGCCGGCGTAACCTTTTGCTCGTGGACTTTGCAGAGCTTCGTGTGAAAATTTCGTATGCAAACATCGGCACGCAAGCTCCCAGTTCCGACTTCTTTTCTCCTCAATTCGACTGTTCTTCAGTCTTCTTTCACTTTCCACACGAAGAAGTTGGCGCGTTATATATTTCCTCTGGTTATTACGTGCACATTCTATTATCCAGCACTCGTATTCTGTAACGCCACCTTACACTCTCTATGTCTTTCCCCTGCTACAAGACCCATGCAACTTTAACTTCATCTACCGACCGTGCTCCTCCTTTTTGCATCGCCCTCTTTTTCTCATCCACACCTGGCCGCTCAGAACGAAGTGGCGCGCAACTTCTGAAAGTGCACTGCGCCCGCACTTATATGCCGTTACGTATCCACTTATCCCACGGGAAATACGCGCTGCGGCACAATTAATGCTCGAAATCGAAACCTTATTTCCCGCGTTCCGACTCGCCTTCCGTGCGCCGTCTTCTCCCGCGATAAATCGCAAATGAATACGTAATGCCGATACCTTGGCCCCCTTTTATTATTTCATCGCGCAACGTTTCGCTCGGCAAGAGCGCTCCGCCGTTGCGACTGCGTCGTTCGACGTAACGACATGCTAACTGCATCTAATAACGAGGTGGCGGGCAAAATAGCCGAACGAAAATGCAACGTCGAAAGAAGCCGCGCACGCTTGGCATTCGCAGGGGCAATACGCGAAAGTGGGCTTGATAAATCGCGGCCAGTTAGCCACGTTTGCCACATACGGTGGAACGGACGCCGGTAGAGACAGAGAGTTCACGCGGCAAGATGAGGGAAAACGCGGGGCACCGGCCGAGGAAAATTATTATTGGAGAATTTATTTCGGCCCGGAGAAATTATTACCGCCATTATGCTGTCGAGCGAATACGTGTTTTAACTGCCCCGCAGGTTGGGCTAGGTTAAGTTCCATAGCGCTTTAATAATGGTCGCTACCACAGAGGTTCAAATTCTTTTCCCAATACTGGCCCTAAATCTTTCCGTTAACGAGATTTGGAAAATAAGTGACTTTGATATCGAATACTTTCGCTCGGCGACAAAATTAAATCGTCTGTCATATCGCAAGCTGCCGGGATGCACGTTTTATAAACTTTTTCGTCGATGCCTTGAATGTTAAGAGCCCGGCTGAAAATTTTCATTCGAAATCAACGTGTGGTTGATAGCACTATGTCCAAGGTTCATGTTGAAACTGTATGCTGATATAATGTTAATGTATGTCCATACGGTTTGAGTAGCATTTATGTTAATGTTAACTTTTCGATATTGAATCAACATCAGCAAATAGTTTGAACTGGTGTGAACTTCGAAACTAGATTAAATTAAAAGCGAGTGAAAGCAGTCAGTAAACTTGGTTTCATGCTGTAAGTGAACTATTTTAAAAAACATTTGAGCCGTATTATAATCTGGCAACGACACATTGTCGGATGACTGAATATTTTTTCAAAAAGCAAAATGTCTAACTAAAACTACTACCAAACTACTCCACAGTATTCAACAACAACCTCCGACAGAAGATTACGCAACCCAACTAACTTAATTAAAAAAAAAGCTGTAAAAATAACCACACTTTAATTACCCGCGACACCTTTTCACACGAATATCGAACAATCTCGTGCCTCGGCGACGGTAGCAAATATCATCGAGCCGACGATCTTGATTATTCAATGAGGAAATAAGAACGGAAAGAATAACGCTATACACGATGAAGTATTACGGATAACATCACGTCATTGTTTGCCATTGTGGTGTGTATCAGGGATAAAGTGTCATTGTCTAGTATTAGCGCAGCATATTTTTTCTGCCCCCTCCCCCTTCTTTATTTCGGGCCGACACAAAGGCCGCCTGTTCCGCGACACAAAGAAACGGTTCTACGGCGAAACAAAAGAGTGGGGCGACTGGTTAAGGGAGTCCTGATTACGTGACTGGGAAATCGGCGCGACCCATCGGGACCAGTCATGCAAAGGAATCCTTGATCGATAATCCAGTGCAACTTCAAAGCCGGGGAATCTCTCTGATAGATCACTCTTCATACAGCGAATGAACTTTGCAGGCAAAACCGAATTTCCATCGTTCGGGGTATACACGCTGGAGTTCCGCCGAAGGTATCTTCCGACCTTTTCCTCCCCCGCTGCTTGCGCCAGGGAGCCGTGGTTTTGGAAAGCCTCGGCGTGGAACAGACGCCGAGGCGAGAGTGCAGCCCGGGCTTTCACAACTGACGCGCAGCAGAGACTGCGGTTTCCCAACCACAAGCTACTACAACG
>JABFOV010005867.1:0-11439 GCA_022817685.1 Aradophagus sp. ZL-2020
CCTCAGCATTGCGTGCAGCAGTTGCGACAGCGGCTCGGAAAGCAGCGAGGAAAATGGCGAGCGCGGGATCCATAACATCGACTTCCACAGCAAGCACGATTACGGCACGGAAAAGTTCGGCCGGGCGGCCGCGCGCGCGGCCGAAGTCAACGGCAGCGGCAGCGAGAACGCGAGCGTCAACGGCAGCGCCGCCGGCGAAGAGAGGTGAGGTTGGCGCAGCAAGTCTCACCGCAAGAAGAAGTGCCACTCGGACCACTGGGAGGGAGGCGAGTGTAGAGACTCAGTCATGTCATGGGAGTCCATTGCCTCGAAAGATTACCTCGGGTGAGTTTACAAGTTAGCCTTAGAAGGGTCATGTGAGTCTGACAGACCCAGAAGGAATAAGATGGCGGAACCATCTATATTTATACACTGGGAGAGTAGCGAGAAAGATGTACCTTCCATTTATGGTGTCATATATGGTGTTTCGAGGATTGAATGTATCCTAGCTAGCTTTAGATATGTCATATGGGTCCAGTTGACGCGAGTAAAAAAAGATGGAAGAACGATATATATTTATGGATGATGAAAGTAGTGATGTGGTGTTTAAGGATTGGGCACAATACCTGACAAATTGTCGAGTTCATTTAGTAAACTAAAATGTAATATTTTTAATTTATTTATCTCAAAAGGGTCTGACAGACCCGTCGGAAAAAAGGTAGACGAATGATATTTATGTATGCATGATGAGGATATGAGCAAAAAATGATGTTTTGAAGACTATGTATGTTGTTGAAAAATTGTCGAATTCATCTAGATAGTTAACATTTACAATCTTTTTAATTTATTACTTTGCTACACCATAAGGATCTGATGAAACCGGTTTGAAAAGATAATGAAACGATGCTTGTTTATTCATGATAAGGATAATGAAAAGCATACAGCACTTTGAGAAATAAAAACAGAATTTTTTCAGATTGTAGTATGATTGTTATAATGATGGCACTACGAAATCTTTTATGATCAAGTAATATTTAGTAAAACAAAGACCTATCTTGTGATAAGTTAAAAAAATGCAACATTTTACATTGAAAAATACTACCAAACATTACTGAATTTAACCGTTGGGAAACGGGTTTTACAAAAGGTTAAGAATTTAAAAAAGAAATCATTCGATTAAACAGCTTCATTAAGCACCGTTATTTAATTAGACACTCGTCTCTTATTATCTCCTTTTTTCCTTAGTGAGCAAAACGTAAACATCTTTATCCCAGCGCTTGAAGTACATCATCTATCTGTTTCACGGCAAATGATAAACGTTGAATAATTAATTAATTTGAATTATTAATTACAGTAAATTTATAAAGAAATAGTAATTTATTATGTTTATTAACATTGATTATAAATTTCACGTAATAAAATATACATCAATTAAGCGAACGAAATGAACACGATGTAATATCAAACGAAGATTTAAAGTAATTAATTAATCAAACGTAAATTATCTTCAACAATCAAAATGGTTGAATTATACATTTCCCAATTTTTTGATTATCACGTGATAATGTACATTATTCACAAAGTGGTAACAAAAACATAATTTATTTAACACCGTATTCTTTTGAAAACCAAAAAAGTCGTCGACATAAAATGATCATTTATTTTTCGTTACGTCGAAAAGGAAAATCCTTCAGGAACATTCATTGGCGTACAAAATCCATGAAAAACAATCGCTCTACTAAAAGAGCTTTCGTTTAATTCGTTAGCTCATTGAATAACTGACTGTTTACGGGGATTCCATCGGAACGCGAACTGCTCTTTTATATTCGAATACGAAACATCTGACACAAAAGCTCCGAGCGCGCTCACCAAGTGACTTCTCGTAAACACTCGTCGTAAACATCGATTTCTTCTGAATATGGATATGCAAGGACGCTTATCGTTACACAAGTGTTATGCCAGCGTCTGCCATGGGAATTAATCCCTCGGACGTCATTAACCGCGTTTTTTTTTTCTTTTTTTTTTTCGATTTCTTGTTGTTTGATCTAATTTCAGCCCCAGACTAGTTCTAATAGAAACAACCCAATTTTTATCTGGGTTGCGGAAGTTAATCAAGTTGGACGTGATTCGTATAGAACAAGGATATTGATATAAGGTTTATTAAACGTTATCTTTTACCAAAATATTTGTTAGTATTTATAACATATTATTTATTCACAAACTATAATTAATAGAAACTTTTAATAATTATTTTAAAAGCAAGTGAATTTTTGTAAAAAAGAAAAAAAACTTTTAATCTGAGTATATAACGATGGAAATAAATAGTTATAAGCGTCGAATTCATGTTTCATTCATGTTTCAAATTAAATTCATATGTCCATTTAAAGTTTCAAAAAGTTTCTCTTTTATCGAACAAAACAGTACGGATCACCGCAACTTGACATTTTTACGCGGAAATTTTATATCATGTTACACGAAGACCACCGAACTCTTCGAAGCCATTTGAACTTGATTAAATCGCTTCATTAACCTGGTTTCCGAGCGATCTTACATCTTGCCGTATGATTTCTTCAATATTGTACGTCAGTAATTTCTAATGGATGATATCAAGAAAAACGAACAAACGTGGAAACAAAAAAGAAAAAAAAGGAAGACATACTTTCTTGTCGTGTCTGAAAGTCGTTTGTAACTAAAGCACAGCGGCATTGTGATTTGTTTGCAAACGTTTTGAACAAACAAGATCTTGGATTCGCTTCGCGTAAATTCGTTACGTGTTAACGACACGTTACCGAAAGTACGAAACATTATCGCATTTCTTATCTGGCGAGAAAAGTAATAAAGAACAATTATATAAAAATAGTCAAGGCAATTATATATTTACAATGTCTGGCCACTTTTATTCGTTATCCAAGTTCCCTCGAAGCTTTACATTCGATCAAATTTATTAAAAATTTTATTTTACAACTCAACAGAGTTCCTTCCCTATTATTTCTGCAGTTATTAAAGTTATGATAAAATGAATCACAGGTTTTTCTCCGCGCGTTACAACTTTTCAACAATGTTAACCACTTTGGCCAATAAATCGATATAACACTCAATAAAAATAATTTACAGTTTATCGGCGTTCAATTTTTCCAAAGACGTTCCCCTTTCATCCGACACGCGAAACAAATTTTGCGTGCAGTAATCGTTGGATTTGAAAATCATCCTTTTCCTTTCGTCGATAAAATAAAATTTCCCTGTGCCAATCGATTGCCGTCGAATGAGATTACTCCGAACGAACCTCGTGGACTTGCGTAAACATAATAAATTATTTCGCGTCGAAATTAGTCGGGATTGAAATCAACATAATATTTAATCGGATCAAAAGAAATGGCCAAGTTTGCCGAACGTATTTCGTAGAATCAACATATCTTTCGTCGGGGCTCGACGGTACCATTGAATTAATTTTATAGATTCGCGCTCAAGTTCGCTGAGGAGTCGCGCGAAAGCACAAACTTCGGCAAATACGTCTTCATTAACTAATTTTCGACTTCGTATTTGTTTGCTTCATTCGCTTCTTTTTGCCTTTCCACCACTTTTTCGCCAACCCTTCATTTATCATGCAAATGTTTTGGCCCCCTTCCTTCGCGTCATAAATATCATTTGAAATGCAACGACTTTTCGGTCTCATCGATGCGGCGAAATGTAAACTTGTTTTAAATTTTTCAAACATCTTTTTTTTTTACATTCCAAAACTTCATAAATAGCTTCTCGTACAAATTTCATTCCGACGCAGCGACGGAATTTATCTTGCGCACGGTCATATTTCCCGTTACCCCCGTTGCCCTAGACTTTGATGCATATAAATGACGCGAAATCAACGTGACAATGAAATATAAAATGCCTTCGTTATTAGTTAACGTGAGCAAAGACTGGTTTGAAAAATCTTTTGAACAAAAATTTACATAATAAAAGTATACCGAAAGAACGCGACAGCAAATTATAATAAAGAAAAAATTAATTTCAATCATCAATTATCATTGAATTCAATTTCTCTTAAAATCGCATAATAACTTTGATGCAATCCTTAATGTTAACTTGTGTAAGTTTTATATTTACTTTTCTTGACTTCTTTATTTCATATCATCTTTTATATCCATTATTTTTATCCGCCATAAACTTGATTGGCGTAAAAGTTCGATAAATCTTCCAAATATTTGAACAACAGACCTATGTATTTCGTCCACCTCGGAGACAAAGAACGAATCGGTGTAGAGTTCGTGAAAGAATTTGTTTTTAAATAACAGTCGAGTCAATTAACATAAATAACAATGAATCTGGCGCCGTCGAAGCTTTTTAAGCGCGAAACGGTAATAATTCGCTGTTGAGATTTCTTTTCCAACGATTTCCACGTGATTTCCACGAAGCAGCTGCGCGAAATTTTCAATTCGCTCGCTCGCCAACGTAATCGGTAATATGTTTTCGATGAACGCACTTTATGAACGCCACGTGGGCTCGAGTGTGTGTGAACATGTGGTTGCGTGTGCGACGAGGACGTTAATGCCAGTAAATTACGAAGAACGATACGTATTTGAAGTTCGCGCCAAAAGCGACGATTCAGAAAAAAAAAAAGATTCCACTTTTTATTGCGGTAAAAAGAGCGAAACTCTCGCGGGTTATAAATTTAACTGTCCGTGGAAAAAATTCGGTTACTAAAGTTACACGTATGATTGTGAAATTACGAGGTTTCCAAGAAATAATGACTCAAGTGAAGTTTAGTTAATGCATTTAAAAAAACGCGCCTTCATTGCCATATACGGAGAAAAATCACCATACAACATTTCAGAATGTTTGGGATTCTATAATTTTTATTACAAATAGTAAGTCTAAAACAAGTCTAAAACAAAATAGCAATATTATTGTTATGAAAAATTACGCCTAAAGCATTGGTTCTAAATTTTTAAACTTTTTGATATTCATTTTATTATATTTCATCGTTAAATTTGAAGTAAGTCTACTTACTGTTTCACATCATCTTTTAGTATTAATTATTATTAAACTTTCAAAATTTATCGTTAAAAAAATAATAATAAAGTAGTAATAATAATACAATTGCAATTTTTTTACATATTTTTTGCATTTAGCATAAAAAAGATTAAAATGAAAAAGTAAAATTTAAATCAAGCGATTAAACAATTATACATTTATTTCTCTCCGGGTATTACTATAGAAAATGTTTACGAATGAAAATAACAGAACTCGCGAGCGTAATGTATTCGATGAAATTTCGAGTTTACATTAACAGAAGCAATTTACTTAATTCAATTATATCATTCCACTAAACAGTTTTAATCAATCTAATTAAAACTACACATCTTTAGCGATTAATGTTTAATTTAGTGCGATAATTACAGGCCTTTTTGCATTTTTGCAAAAATAATCATATAAAGACATATTGATAACCAATATAAAATAAGTTTTCCTCACTGGAATAAAAAATCACTTAAAACAACATCTAGCTTTCTTTTGACAACACACGGGGAAAAAATCAGCTGTTACTTATCAACAATATTAATATTCAAAAAAAAACTCAATGGGTAGCACTCAATAGTTCATCCATATAGTTCCATATTTAATTATAGTTTCGCAATTTTCGCTTATTTCTTTCAATAACTGAAATTTAAATTGACTACAAAAATGAAAAATAAAATCTTGTAAATTTGGCCTTTTAATCAATGAGAACGTTGTAACGTAAAAAAACACCCACTTTCCTCAAAAGGAACGCATCAAGCTGTCGCAAGCCATTCCATCACTAAATTTAAAAATTAATTATCACGATAGTCGTCAGCTTTGCTTTTAATTCAATCACCACCTAACTAAGCAATACGCAAATACACTTATCCACTTGTTTGTACGAACTTAGTTCACCATGATTCCCGGAAAAGTTGCCCGTAACGTTAGAAGATGGCAAGTGGCTGTGGCGTTAAGTTGATGTTAATAACATGTGCGGAAAGCTAAGAGGTAAAACAAACGCAAAGTAACGAGACTCGGGAAATTAGTGCCGCGGGCCGTAATTTACGCGCGAGCTTTTCGCCCCGTGGGGAGGGGGGAGGGGCGAAAAAATTGCAGGAAAAAGATTTTCACTCGGCGTCGAATTTTGATAACAAGCCACGCGGAGTCTAATTTCGCTGTTTGTAATTCCGCGACAAATGGCGCATGAATATTCATGCGCGATCACATTTATAAGCGCGGATGACCATTCATAATCGCGAGTAAGCACTGCCAACATTAACGTTTGCATATCTCGCGCGAATCTTCATTGTAATCGAATTCTTATGGAAACGTGTTTTTGATGCAATCGCGGTCGGATCGCTTTTCAACCGCTGAATAATTATGAATGACTTTTCATAGTTAATTTATTTATGACCTTTTTTAGCTATTAGTGTTATAAAATTGGCAATTTTCTAGTAAAATTGGGTAATAGTTGTAAGAAGTTTAAAAGTTATGTATTAGAAATAATAATATGTGTTTGGAATAAAAATTATTTGTTCTATAAATATTGCACTTTTTATATATTATAATTTGTTATTTCTAATATTAATTTTTAGTTATTGTAAAAAAATATCATATTTTTTTTTATGGAGAGAAAAAAATATAAAAGAAAAAAGTTATAAATTTATTGTTTCACAAGATTTTTCATTCGATAATACTAGTTAATTTTGCAACAAAAGTTGAAAAAAAAAATAAACAAAATTACCTTAATTATTTTTAATTATCAAAGCTGGAAAAAAATTATCATCTATTGACAAAATCAATAAATAATCATTTCATTGGTAAATAAAACCGACTCTATTTTAATCTCACTTTTCGCGAAAAAAGTATATACCAGCAGAAGTTTATTCAACATAAAAATGAAATTCTTCGGCTACACAACTATCCCGCTTCATATTACAAGTCAAGGATTGAACGTTGCAATAATACAACAAACATTTGCATACAATAAAAAAATACAATACAATACAATACAATACAATAAAAAAATAAAAGAAAATACAAAAAGAACCCACACATATGTTAAACCAATAGACTTTTTTTTTTTAATTTCGATTCGTTAAATAACTTAGAACTTATTATCTCCAATCCTAAGTTAAATACGTTTCTTCAACGTTTTTCCAGTAAATTCCCAAAGTGAATTGCAAATGCGGATCGCAATAATTACAGGCTTTGAAAGTACAGGTGGCATACTTTTTAACAAAATAAAAGCGTCATTTACGCATGCCGGGAAATGCAAATATAATTCTGCATTCAATTCAACGTTTGGTTCGAACTGTAAACATTTAAATATCGATTTTCACGTGACTGCCAGTCATTGTTGTTCAGCCATACCTCACCATTGATGTTACTGCACGAAAATGTAATTTGAAAGGATTGAAGAATAATTCGATGAATTTTTAATGAGGCACTGTCGCGGGTAATTTATGGACCAAACAAGTCGCGATTCTTGAAATTATGAATGGCCGACCAGCGGTGACGGTCGAAGAGCGAAGATGAAAAATCGTCGTTGTGATTACCGCACATTGTCTTAATGGGAATCGTAATGTAAGCGATGTAAAGAAAACGATTGCTGACGCAGAAATTCAGTGGCATTCCTTTAAAATATGGCGCCTGAAAAAAGTGGCGATGAATGCGTCGTTGAAAGAGGTTTTTTTAAAGTTCAAATATGAACGAATTCAACTTTCTTCTCGTTAGTTCTTTGTCTTTTAACGTTCAATCTTCATCTCTTCTTTCTCCAAAATTAGAAAATGTATACTATCAATTTTCCTATTATTTTCATACTTTCGAAGATATATCGTTGAACATATTTGTTGCAGTAATGAGAAAAGTTTTGTAATTTGAAGGTGCATATTCGGCGAATCGAGATGTTTAACGATTGCCTAAATCCTCACTCAAAAATGACTAATCTTGCTTAAATATCAAAATGAATTTCCGGTTGAATCAGAAGCATTATTTAATGTTTCGTCGTTAAGCAATTATAAAAATTGTGATAATGTATCATTCCCATAAAAGTCACAACTTATAACTGCAAGCAGTTGTGTACTCTACAGGTAGAAATTTCAAATAATACGATGTAGTAGTAGATATATATAAAATATACAATGAGTTATAATACTCATTCAGTAAATGCAAAATTTGTATACGTATGCATACGTATGTATTCATGTATACATAATACTAAACTGGAGGGGGAGAGCAATTTCCCCAAAAGTAAAAAAATTCAAACTCGTTATATTGGGTACACAGGTTATCAAACAACGTTATCAAATGTAACCACGAAAAAACATTCGACATCGCGTTTCGTCGGTTATTTTTCGATAATTGTCTTGCGTGTGTTTTACCTTGTTCAAATAAAAAGCATTTCGGTAAATGCACGAAAAAACATTACCGTCATTAATGGAATCGTATAGAAAAAAATACGCTCCAATTTGAATCACTTTTTGCCTAGCTACAAATTGAAATCGGAAAACGCCTTTCCATGTGTACTAGCAAAAGGGGTCGATTTTGTTTTAATTACAAGATTAAAGCAGAGTTTTGCGCAGTTTTGCGCAAACCGACGGGTAATTCTATTTGAATTTAATGATACAAAATTTCAGATTACCAAGTGACAGCTTCTGCTTTCTTCGTGGCAAGGTTGCCGGAGCAAGCACTTTGACAAATGAAATTTGCATTCTCCTCGGCATCGGCGAAACTCAGTTTCAACAATCTTGACTACTTTTCTAAATAAATTATAGGGGTATCATGTAATCGTATCAAACACTGCGCAATCATCTCGGGTTAAAAAAAAAAAGAAACAACAACGAGAAATTTCAAATCGACTCTACAAACTATTTGCAAATGCAAACAGCGGTAAAAATGTATGTTTTTAAAACAATACAAATACCGAAAAAAAGGAGATAAAACGTCAACGTTGCCATGTCAGCGTTTATTGAAAAATTCCACAAAAATACATTTAGAAACAGAACGCACTGTTGGTCAACTCAATTTCGTTTAAATTATACAAAACCGATTCAACTTTCGATCAATGGGTTTCAAAAATTCATCGTTAAACGATATTTAAATTGTTACTGAGGCTACTAGTTCCTAAAAATGCAATATTATTTACAAAAATCGCATTATACATCGTCAAATTTTCGATTCGTCAAATCATAATGCATTTTACGATATATATTGTAATGTTTTACTTTAATCAAAGACATTTATCTTTATCTTTTACACCATTTATCAATGCCATGTAAATCGTATTCAAAATCAAATAATCCAGTCATTTCAAAAGCTTTTTTTTTTTTTTTTCAATGAAATCATCTTCGGTCGACTAGAGTCGAAAGAAAAGTCAGCAAAAATAACCAACATCGATATTTACTTGTCAATCGAATTGCGCCTTGATTCAGTGATTAAAACAAAAACGTAACTTCAGCGTTCGTAAAATATCTTCAAGTAAAATTAATTGCGCAATGTGAAACCCGGCTCGATCGACACTTCTCGTCCGCGGTGATTTCAAATGCTTTGTTCGGCGCGCGTAATATTTTACGCAAGCGACACAATGGTCCCGGCCCGACGGTACCCTTACCCTGTGGTTGTTTGATTCCAAAACAGGTCGATTCTTTAATTTGCAATTAAATTTCACGTTCAATTGCAAATCGAGAAGAAAAACGAAAATTCTCGAGCAAAACATCCCAGATAAACAAACGGGGAAAAGAAGTGCAAACTTTCGGTCCAATTAACGCGGTCGTTGAAACGGCGCAACGTTGAAACGTCAGAAATTATATGTTTCTTTGTATTTTTGTCGACACTTTCGGTTCCCCTGCCCTGCCCGCCCTTAATCAATAACTTTATTGAAAAATTGGCGCAATTACAAACGCGAACAATGGCGATGAAAAAAGGCCAATTTTCGTTTTAACGAATTGCGATCGTCCGTTTTTCTCTTTTTTAACAAAACACTAGGTCTGCTCAAAATAAAGATTGGCGAAAATTTATTGGTTAATTTTCGGAACGATGTGGTGTGATTAAATGTACCGATGAAGGATTATTTCGTTAAAAGCGGGCGAACGGCGTTGCAACGCGCGAATGATATTTCGAGACCTCGGAATCGCTAAGTACTCGCTTTAATTCAATTTTGTAGAAAGCTTAATGCAGATTGTGTAACGCCAAATCGCTGGCGCTACAGCCGTTCAATTAAATGTATCTGCGCGCGGAGATGAATAATTAATTTTATTGCTTGTCCTGCATGCGATTTGCCGCGCAACAAGATTCGATAGTGTACTTTGTAATCTAACGGCTAGTTCGATGGAGAAGATACAACTCTAGTTTATAATTGACACGAAGAGATGTTTCTGGTTTATTTCATTAAATTCGTTAACGAAGTACACCTGAAAACTAGAGTTAATCATCAGGTGACCACACGGGTCTGTCAGATCCACATAAAAAAAGATAAAAGAAAATGCTATTTCTGTGTGTAGAATACAGATGATGAAAAAGATTTAATTATTTTATGGATAAATATCCATCATATGAAAAAAATATTATGTAATTCCAGCAGAATTTTCTTTCTTAGTTTCTAAGAAACTCTTGAAAAAACGTTTGCAAGTCCACGTAACATTAAAGTCACGCGACGTTTTTCTTCATTCAGGTAAAAACAATGACATTCCGTACAGAAACGTAAAAATCATTCGCCGGCATATTCACTTTTTCGATCATCGATATCCAAACAATACATCAAAGTATCATATACAACCGGACACGCGAACTTTTTCCAGTCAACTTTTGCCGTCGTTGGAAACGACGACCTCCCTCCTACGCGGCGTCTAAAACGAATGCACGGAAAAAGGAGCATTCGTGTTTCTTATACACTGCGACAGAGAATATTTGTAGCGCGGCATCGATTTCGTCATCACTTATCGTGGGATTAAATAGAAGCGATGGACGTCGTCCAAAATTCGTGAGACGGAATCGCTCATACTCGGCGGGAAATTCGCCGAGTCAAATTAGCCGCGAATTCTTGATTTGCATAATGCAGTTAGAAGTGGCGCAAAATTCAATTAATATTGCAACAAAAATAGTCGTTAACGCCAAAGCGCCCAACACCCCGGCACGTAGATTATAGTCGTTACGTTCGATCATACTTCCGTTTTGTTTATGCAAATTTCGTTCGAAAATTCGCGACCCTTTGTGCAGTTATGTTTAAACAAGCACGACAGTTGTTTCAGAGTGGGGGGGGGGGGGGGCTTCACCCCGCAACCCCAATTTTTCAAGCAAAATTGTCATTTTTGCGCGTGAAAGGTGTCCTGGTAAATTTTTTTATTTAATTTTTTTTAACGAATGTTCCATTTATTTATTAAAAAAGGCGTTTGGGCGTTTCTTTAAACACTTTTCTGAGCCAAGGACCCCTCTTTACTTCTGTATCACGGTTTTTTGTTTAAAAAA
>JABFOV010005868.1:0-11438 GCA_022817685.1 Aradophagus sp. ZL-2020
CCTGTTAGACGGTCCATCCTCTGAAATCAGTACTGATGTTCATTCTGTTTACTAGCATGTCACTGTATCTTTTTATTTGAGTGATTTTTTTTTTTTTTCAAGCAAAAGAGGGCATACGGGATGTAGGGAGGTCTCGTGGGCTCGGAAATATGTATAAGAGAAAAGAAAAAAAAAAATATTAATTAAAAAAAAAAAAAAAAAAAAAAAAAAAAAAAAAAAATGGATACGAAATTGCAAAAAGAAAGAATAATATTGTAAAAGACACTTAAAATGTAAAGAGACACAATTGCTTTAATCATGGAATTTAGTGTTTCATCCATTATTTTATGTTTTTATTCTTACATTTCATAAACTGCAAGCCAGAAGAATAATTGAGTCTATAAACGTTAAAACTGATTTTTTCAACTACAATATTGAATTCAACGGTAAGAATTACCGTTGCGATCGTTCCGGTCTTAAGTACAATTAAAACTGATTCTGAATAAACTGAACTGAATTTCATGAGATTGAAAAATGAAATATGAAAATGAGCAATGCACATCTGTTTTAACTAAAAATTCAATCGGCAAAATTGGCTTCGCGAAAACTGATTCACGCGTTTGTTTACACAATCGATTTCATTGGCACTCAATTAGTTTTGATCGTATTCCACGACAATGCACTCCGAAAAAGGATGCATTGAGCGAAGAAAAATGTTCTTGGTTCAAGACAAAATTTATCTTGATATTTTTCCAAGAATAAATTTTCTCGAGCTAAGATACTAAGTGATCAATCCAAGAAAATTTGTCTTGACACGATAAAATTAGGTTTTAATCGAAGAAAATAATAGCAAAACTTAGTGATTCTTGAAGAAAGGTAAAAATTTTTGTGAGTGTGTAGTCGATTTTCAGCAATGAAAGAAAGAAAAACCAAATTTCCTTTTTTTCCAGTTCCTGATCTCAGCGAATAAGCAAATTGGGAAAAAAGGTTTCCATTAAATTGTCTCGTGCTTTGCTAACGAACGGAGGAAAGAGTTGCGGGAAAAGACGATGTGGGAATTAATTGTTGAAACGTTGTGCGTGCTTTTACACGTGCGTATACACTTAGTAAGCGCATGCCTGGGTACGCTTAATGCACGCATTTGCACTCGCTTGTTTGCTCCGGCCGGTGTCTACGCACACCCGCGCAAAGTTATGATTTACTTAAAGCACGCACACTTTACTAAGCCGGAAAAAAGGGAGTCTCGAGTACCGCCGGAGACTCTTTTTTGAGGGACCTTCCTTGCGAGAATTTTCCCTTCAAGTCTGTGCGATTAATTTCAATAGAAAACATTAATGACGTAGCTTGAATGGTAAAGAAGGATGCCTACTTCGAAAATTATGAAACGAGAAAATGCATCGTTATTGTTAAATAAATAACGGAGTTTTTTTGGTCACGTGTTCTCTGAATCGACGATTGAGACGAAGAAGGTATTTGCAAAGTCAGATCTCCATTTCCTAAGATCACTAATTTAGCAAATTGCGCTGGGAAAAGAATACTGGAATGATGATATACCCTTTGAAATTGAAGTTGGAGCATACAATTCCAGGGTATAATTTATTATTTTGAACTTTTACCACAAAGCTATTTCAACTGCGAAATAAAAATATACGATATAAAATTTTGTTAAGTTGCTATACGTTCATTTTAAATTTGAAGTTCAACTTTAAAATTTTGGTATACGTACCGAAATGGTACAGTCGGACTTTCAATTTAATGTAAATTTAAATATCGCTATTATAATTTTCAATAATATTGTAATTTCTTTAAATTTATAGAACTTGCACTGTAATTTTTTAAATTTCTTTTACAATCTGTTTTTTCGGATTTTAATAACTTGATCTACTTTATAAATTAATCATATTAGTGGTCCAATCAAACATTCTTTAGATTGTTACAACAAATACATATTTTTATTATGTACAACTTAGAAATCGTTATCAAGAAACGATGTTTGCGTATCTCTTTCCTTCCGCCGAGGGCTGAAACGTAGCCGAATTGTCGGAAGAGTCGCGTCGGCCCTCATTTTCTGTCCTCCCGTCTTCCCATTCGCCCTCCCCTCTTTTTTTCCCCGACTCCAACGAATGCGTTATTAATACGCGGGTTGCCTTCAGTCTCACTGGCGCTCTTTATCTTTTTATAACCACGCTCTTATCTTTTCCACCTTAATTCGGCCCGCTCGCTTCCTTCCTACACATCGCCACGGATGTTTGACTTCTTTTCATGCCATTTTTCCCCGCTCTTTCATCCATTTCTCACGCTTATCATTTTTCTTTTCATTTCTCCTCTTTCGGTAAGATTTTTCGCGTTCGTGAAATTGTACCCTCGCGTTTCTCGTCACGCGTTATACAACTTTTTACCCCTTTGTTTCATTTTTGTCTCGTCTTAACGATAAAAATATCGGAGTAGTTTCAAACAATAGTCATGATTCTTGAAGATGAAGTGAAAAAAATTGTAGGTAGAAAAAATGAAATTTCGGTTCATTTTTAAGTACTTAATAAAGTTACTCAGTGTTAAATTAAATCGACCGTAATGAGATTAATTGTTTGTTGTAATTTTCTAAAAGCAAATGATAATTTGCAATAATCTCGAAATTTATTGTCTTACGTAAAATAAAAGCAAAGAAAAAAAAAGAAAAAAAAAGAACGGAAAATCGAAAAGGGCGAACGCTCTCTGACATTTGCAGACTATTCTACAGAGTTATCCGATTAATCAACGGTGATAATTATTCGGCTTGAAGCGCTGCGAAAGTCATTTCCATCCAATATGAATAGCACGCTCAGCTTTTGTTTCGCTTATTTTCTTGAAAACTCTCTGACATTAGACTTGTATGAGTCATTGTGTAAGTTTTGTTCCGCAGCCGCGCTCGGGATAGCGCGGTGGATCGGCATAAAGCGTTTCGAAAAATCATCCTCAGGAGAGACGTTTTATTGTGACTGCGCTGATTTCGTTTCGCGAACCGTCGATTTGGACGTTGACCTGATTCGACGCTTGACCTCCTTGAATTATTTTGCCATTAACTCGGCGGTTGATCCCCCCTCCCTCGCTTTCGATTTCGCGGGTTTTCGATTGAACCGTTAATAGTCAGTTTCGGTGACATTCGCAGGTTTTCAATTATCATTCGATGACTGAAGAGTGCGCGAAAACGTGGCGAGAATGTCCTCGAAATATTTATTTTTGGATCTGCGGAACGAAACGGTGGTTAAACGTGTAAAAAGAATCGTCACAATGGTTACTAAGGACACTTTGTTTTCGCGGCGAAGGGTTTCGATTTTGCGGGAAAGTCCGAGATGAAGTTGAACAATAAATAATCGGCCGCGAGAAAATGCGACTCGGGCGAATCGATTAGTTGGAAAGTGAATTTTGATTGGCGCGGGCGACTTTTCGAAGCAGCCATCAATTACGCGCGAGAATTATGATACAATTACCGACAGAGTGGGGGGAAAAAGTGGCGCGCAGCTTGGCACCAGATCGTCCCGATTTAATTAAGCACCTTGGACGCCGATGTCGAGGATCTAACGCGCGGTCGACCGGCGGTTTTACAATTAAAATTGTTAATGAATATGTCACCGTTGTTCTTAAAGTAAATTTATTTATTTATAAAACATTTTTTAAATACAATTAAACTCGTTTCAGTTACCATTTCGAGTCTGCGTAAGAAGCTTGAAAATAATGAAGATTCAAAATTCTCCGTCAATTTTAAATGCTTTGAAGTTTTTTCCGTGTGGTAACAGAAAGAAGTTGAATATCATATTATATATGTATACAGTTATGATCATATATAGGTGTGTGTATATATATATATATAGCTACAGCTGCCACGTGAACGGTACGTCGTCGAAAGGGGAAAGGACAGCAGCAGAGAAGAAAAAAATTCTCGAGTATCGGCTGAAGAGCAATTATCGCGCGCGGCGCGCTTCTTGCCGGGACGATTACGCAGATCCGGAAAATAAAGCGCGCCATAGTCGGGAACGCGGAAAATTAAGGCAACGGTACATCGCAATTTTAGCCGCTTCCGCGAATCATCCTCAGAAATCGGCCGCATTGTTACGGATTCCGAAAAAAAAACTATATCGATCATATAGTTTTTTTTTAGCTAAAAATATTCGAATTGTATTTTATAAACACTTAAATAACTTCAAGTTGTGTATGTAAAATGACATTAATATTTTAAAAGCACTTCTCGAATAACGTATATTTCTATATATTTAATTTTGCAATCATCCTGTTTTTTCTCATTCTTATTTTTTATATATTTTTTTAAATTAAGGGAAAAGATTGTATGAAATAAATTTTTAAATACGTTCTTGTAGGTAGCAGTCGTGAAGAGCTCTGCTCGACAGAAACGATGACTGTAAAAAAAAGTGGAGACACCACTGAATTAGGCGCTTTTCATTCCCAAAGGTAAGGAGGTGGATCGTGACGAGCATCAAAATTTCTCTAAATGCTGAAGTCATGATTTATGGGTCAAATCGCTGCCCCATGTTTGTACCTGTTTCCGGCCATACATGTATACGTTTGAAAATGTTTCTTCTGCATGTCTCGGCTCAAAGGGGAAGCAATCTTTATTCAATAAACGTCGTCAGTGCAATTTGTATCGGGATCATAGAGGTGAAGTCTGGTCAATGAGAGGTTGGAATTTTTTACAATAGGTTTCAATGACATCACCGAGATCAATGATAGAATAATTATTCGGTTCGAATGAAGCTTTAGATATGATGATTTAAAACATTTAAAAAGATTTGAAAAATTTAGAAGCTTTAGTTTGAAATTTCTACCGAATAGTACAGAATATTCTATGTATATTTAAACACGCTGCAATATTCACGACACAAAATATTGTATACTGAGATTTCTAAATGTATTCTGAGTGGTTTTTCCCAGTTACCTTTTTTAATTAATGATATAAAGGGTAGGAAGCAACGCGATTAAATCAAATTTTAACGGGTGGTATTAACAATTTCCTGGTTTCCGACAATATGGTTAGGTACTAATTAGGATTCATTGCCACGATCTGATAACAACTATCGTTTCCTGACTACAATTGAAACTTCATTTATATTGTACTTTTCTACTTTTTTAACGCGACGTTAGATGCAGATGTATCATTACCATAGAACGATAAATTAGGATCGTAAAACTGCAAAAATGTTAAACAACAAATAAATAAATGAATAAATAAATAAATAAATAAATAAATTTGTGTCTTCTATATAAATTACAATAAAAAATATAAATTAAAAAAATACATTTAATTTTTAATTTTTTTTGAAAAATCTGGATCATGGCCGTAAGTTGAACACGAGTATGATCCAAACTGTTGTGTTAACAGTTCACACTGTCACGTTAACAGGTCCTTTCTCGCATTTAACGTATCATGCTTGCCTAACTCTGTTATAAAAATACCTACTTATTACCAAGGCTGTAACGTTGTACATATTCTCTAATTTCCATCAGCTTTTGTTAAAATTCAAAAAAAGGTACACCTTTTTTTATTATCTGTAGTAAATGAAACATTACAAAATTGTGTCAGGTTGTTAAATTCGTTATTTGTCTGACAATTTGTGCAACTACAAGAAACGGAATCTATTTTTCGACAAATGTAAAAACACGTTTAAATACCCTATAATAACAAGTCTTAAAATAAAACACATTAGTCAAAAAACATAATTAAAAAATAATGTGATTAATTTTAAAACTCTTTCGTAATATTCACTTTTTTCAGTGTTACCAAATAAAGAAGAATTTGGCATGTATTAAAAAAAAAGGGGGATCACAATTCAAACCTTGAAAACGTTGTATTATTTTTCGTAAATCTTCATACTCTAACATATACTTAACACTCGCGTAACATTGTGTCCATATGCGTCTCTTTTTTCCTACTCGACGTTTAAAGCGATTATAAAGTTGTTTCGAAAAAAGTTGAGTTTGCATAAATAATGGAAGAAGTACAGAATAGAAGAAAATAATTGTAGAAAAGTAAGAGAGGAAAGATTGAGTGAAATTGAACAAGTCAGCGAGACCAATAGAGATGAATAATTCAGTGCGCGAGGCAGACTTTTTTTGTCTTTGTCCTTTTTCTTTTTTCTTTTCGTTGGGACGCGCCCATGTACAGAGTCACAGACTGAAGACCGGATCCGTGGTTAAGGTGTGCCGTGAATGAAATTGACGCGCACTTAGGCCGACCACACGGGCTTTCGGACAAAGCGACCGAATCGGTCGCCGTGCGATCGGCCGTTATTGGGTTATCGCGTTGGCCAATTTATTAAGCAGCCTGCGAATTCGCTTGCGACAGCGAGACCCGGGTCATGGTTCCATTATCGGATGCTGCCGGCGTTACTTCATTTCCCTTCGTAACGTTGGTTAATTTTACAGTTAAACGCGATCGTTGATTGGCGTCGTTCACGATGCTTCCGTCGACGTTGTTTCGACGAACAAAGGTCAATTATTTTGAATAAAATCTTTCGCTTTTTCAAAGAGCCATTCTTTAAAGGTCGACGGGATTCCGCAATCCCTATTGTTCGGTCTAGTTGATTGATAAATTTTATTTTTCTTTTCGATTGTGCATTCATCGATGGGTATAATTGTTAAATTATAACATTGAAAAATGATAAAATGATAAAATTTTAAAATTGTAAAATTATTGATTTTTATTGGCGGTGTTGGTAAAAACTTACATTAGCAAACACGAATTTGTATATCCGACATTCCCAAGCCATCCTCTGTGTGACTTCTTTTACACTGCACGTTTTTGTTGACATGACACAATACTGATTTCATATGAAACTCACGAAGAAAGTGAAACAAAAATTTGTCGAAGTGACGGTGACGTTTATTTATAGAACATACCGTTAAGCTACGGTGCGAAGCTCCCACTATTTATAACCGAAGAAACAAATTATCTCGAGATAATACCAGTTATTTTAATTTAATAGTTTCTTGTTAAAAATATTATTATGGAAATCAAATTGAAATAATTGTTATTGGAATATTTGTGTCATAAAATAAGAGTCTTATTTGGGGATGTTTTTGACTTTGAGATTTCTAAAGTGTCTCAGTTGGCACGAATCTGAGACAATCTTGTTGTCTTACACTAGAAATGTCTTAAAATGAGACATTTGTTTTTACGGTTCAGTAATACTTAAAGTTAATACGGTTTAATACTGCTGGATAATATGCTAAAGATTAATTATATTTTATATTTTCTTTAAAAGGATTTTATGAATATCATGTTCGTGATATAGCAATTTTAAGTCTCCCTTGTCTTGAAATCCATCACTTTGAAAATAGCATGTAAAAACATAATAAAAAGTTACGACTTTAGGAGCATTTAAATGCCGAAGTTATCAAATCATCGCTTGTTAATTGCTTTTTAAGTATGGAACAATTTATCTATCTCTTCTCTAAATTTTATTCTATTTTGGAAATTTAGTTTCATACTTATACTGTATACAAACTGCAATTTTCTTTACAACATTTGTTTGCGAACTGGAATTCTGTACATAAATTCTTGTAAATAAAGTTATTTATTTATATGAATCATTAATTATCAAGCAACTGACGATTGATCAGATAACGAATCTGATCGAAAAATTAAAAAAAATTGAGAATACCTTATTTGTATTAATTTCGTTCAATTAATCAATTAAACCTTGCTCGAAGCGAATGGTAAAAAAAATTTTTTATCGGATCGAATTTCAGCTATTGAATACGTCACTGATATATCTTCGAAACATTTGGTCGACGCAACAAAACATTTTCTTCCAATGCAATTCACGAGATCTTTCTTCCGCCACGTTTGTCCTAGATTCGTTTTTAATTTTGCAATTCCGTCGACCATTGATTTTATTTTCAAGTTACGTTATTTTTCTTAAAGTGATTTTTTTTTTCATAATGAATTATTAACATACAAACTTAATCAACAACCCATTTTCTTTTGTACTTTGAATTATGTTCAATCAAGAATTTGCACATTTGTTATTTCGCAAAAATGCACAAAACACTCGACGATAAAAAGAAAAAGAAGAAGGAAAAAAAAGAGGAAAAGCATACGTCAAAGGTGCGTTCCTCCGAGCGCGGCATTCGTTCGTCCGCGAATCTATTTCTGGCGGCGCTGGCGAAACGCGGCTCCTTCAACGAACCGTTAGAATGGTTTCATATGCCGCCAGGGTCGAGTTCACTTTTCACGTGCTATTTTACTCCCAGACTGTCTGACTCGTTTACAATAATCAACAACATATGCGCCGCGCTGCCTCTTTGTCCCGTGTCAATTTCACTAAGTCGTTTTTTCCTCTTCGTGATTTAATTATTAACCGTTTCTTTTTCCATATTCTTCTTCTATTGTTTGGCTTTATTTCTCGTTTCAACTGATATTCGTTTATCGCAATATTTTTATTGCGATTATCAAAGTTATCATTATTATTATTAGAATTGATTCAAACATCGATCAATACTTTGAGACTTTTTTACAATCCATTTTAAAATAAATAACGTTATTCACCGTTTCGCCAAGTTATCAGTTTCCGACAATGCTTTCGCAAAAGGTAATATATGTTCGTTATGCAATATACTTTCCGAGCGTAATTTGAGGTAACTTTTTATTTCAGCGACAATTATGCTGCTATCGCGTAAGTTTATTATTAGCTTTGTGTATAAGATGAAAAGATATATAGCGTCGAGGAAGACGTATCCTTTTGTAAAAGAGCTCTTTATTGCGAGCCAAAAGCAGATGGGCTATTTGTTTCATCATTGTCGACGACTTTTCGCAAAAAAATAAAGAATAAAAAAAATCATTACATATATTAAAGTCACGTACAACGTAAGAATTTAATAAACTATTTCGAACGACATTTCATTAATCCGTGCAAACTTTTTTAATATTGGCAAAACGTGGCGGGCATCGTTTCACATCGTAATTCGAGATATTTTCACTTTCTCGCACATTTCTTCGAAGACGTATTTTTAACAGCCCGAAGTTTCGATACTTTTGAGAGTTAAATTTATTGCGTAGTCAACCGTTGTGCTGTTTGTTGGATTCGGCTCGACGTGGATTGTAAAAATGAAAATGAAAGGTGGCTTTATTGCAAAGCGATATTTCATTTGCCGTGAAAAAGGCGCTACGCGTCCAATTAAGGGTCAATCGAAATTACGCTGTCGATTACAGTCGCCACGACGGCCGTTGGGAAATGACTCACTGAGAGAACCTTGTCTTAATACCAACTGCCGTATTAATGATAACTTAGTTGTAATGCCATACACTTTGTGTGGGATTCGCCGTACGTAGTCCGAGGACATAATATTTATGTGCTGCAATACGTCAGAACGTTACGATTACACGTTATTCCTGTCGTCGTAATGTTTTACTTTTTCACACGTAATACAAAATTGACACCTTGGAAAAGTTTTCATATACGCAGAAAAGTATTTCTTCAAACATTATTGGTGGTTCAGTACAAATTACTGGACTAATCTATGAAGACAGGAGAAATGACAAAATCCAGAAAAATTTACGTAGCTGTTCAGTAAACATCACTGTTTTTTCAGTGAATATTTCTATAAATAAATTTTCTTGACCCAAGAAAAGTTTCCTTGATCTAAGATACTAAATGATTAGGCCAAGAAAAAAGTTTACAAGATTGTTTACTGAATAGTACAACACTAGCTGGATAAACACACATTTCATAGATAATTTCACGAAACGTAAAACAATTTTACTGAATGATCGGCTAACTTTACTAAACTTTCACCAATAGATGCCATTATTTCAAAAATGTTGATTGAACAGTTTAATAAAAATGACTGAACTAAAGTTTTGTCCACCTCCTACTGAACAGTTCAGTAAAAATCTTGTAACCTCTTTTCTCCCTGCATAATTAATGATAAGTTTTGCTGATTAGACATCAGAAAAGTAACATCGATGCAAAAGTTGTCTCAAACGTGAGGACATATCTATTATCCCATCAAGGATTTTTTATTGTTAGATAAAGATGATGTTATTGTTTCAACAGACACCCTTCTATATCGTCCTTCTATCGATTCAATGACATTTTTTTATCTTGAGTATGAATCAGTGAAAATCATTCAAATTATTGAACTGAACCTAAAGTCCGATTACTTTTTACTGAATTGGGATAAACATGTCAACACCCCAGATGAAGACTAGGCTATCTCAAAATTGCCTATTTAAAAATCCATGTAAAATTTTGACACATAGTCTTCGATCAAAATTTGAGATGGTCTAGTCTTCGTCTGGGGTGTCGATATATAGTTTAAATGTATCTATCTCTTTTTTCCCAATCCAACTGGACACTGTGATGCAACGAAGGACAGCACTTACCCCACTCATTACGAAAACGTCGTTCGTCACTCGACGATATTTGTGAATGACGAATCGCAATTAAATTAATCGGCTCGACCGAAGCGAATCGAAAATTATTTTCCAATAGGCACGCAGGCGGAAGACTCCGTTTATTAAGTAACCATGCTAACAAAAGTGCGCGTCTATTCATACTCCAATATCCGTTTGTGTAATTATGCGACGGCTTTGGTTAACCAAATGACATAACTTTTCGTTTATTTTCGTGGAATTATTTTTCTACAACGGCAATTATGTAAACGTACCGATATATATATATATATATGTATATATATTCGTGCGGTCGGGAAAATGTTTCCGGTGGCAGGAAAATTTTAATTATATACAACGGAAATAGAGCCCGGGTCATTGTCCGAAAATCACGATTGGTGAGGGAAATATCAACCGACCGATTTGTACCTTCCGACTGCAGCGACTTTCAATTGACTGTATCGACCGTGTGCGACGTCCGCGCTTTTGCCTCGTAAAAGCGATGCTTTAATAAGAATGTACGCGTCTGTGTTGACACGAAAGTATATTCGAAAGGGACATAACGGACCCTTATAACCACGGATTATGTAAACGGCTGACATAAAATTTACGTAAATGTAACTTTACATTGGACTGTGTTCCTTACATAAACTGTTTACAAGACAAAATTTCTTATTAATATTACACTGAAAGATGTTAAAAATAGTTCTATAGCGTAGAAAGTAATAAATCGAACCAGTCGACAAACATGTTTTTCTCATGGCGTTACCGACCGTGCACTGTCGGTAAAAACGTTAACGCTGAAATTTTCGAGGTTTCGATTATGAAATGAAGGAATGATGGCGTGCTTTTTAATAGGTGCACGTTTATTTTGCTTCGTAATGTAATTTTTCAAACTTTAGCTCGTTAAAAATTAATTTGTCGATTCTTGTAAACAGTTGATGTGGATAATTTTTCTCGACCAATGCGGAGTCAAATTTGCATAAAATTTACATAAATGTGGCCATCAGGGAGAAAAGGACCCCGACGTTGTTAGGGTCGTTTCTTCCTCCTTTTGACTAAATCAGCATCAATC
>JABFOV010005869.1:0-11437 GCA_022817685.1 Aradophagus sp. ZL-2020
ACACACTGACAGAAGTTATTGGAGTGGAATGGATGTGACAATATGTAATCGGTAGTTTGTGTTACAAACAGAAGCAGGAATACGGGGGATGGGGAGATGTAGTCGGAGCGAAGATGTTTATTAGAGACAGCTGTTTTTTTTTTTTTCAAAAAAAAAAGAGGAAAAGAGAGGTAGGGGGGGTTCGGGGGGTCGGGAAGTGGGAAAAAAAAAAAGAAAAAAACCGATGTTTTAGAGGGGTTTTGGGTTTAAAAAAAAAAATAATCAAAAATATTCCCCCCAGGAAAAGGCAAAAAGGGGGGACAAAAAATACGGGGGGGAAATTTTTTAAAAAAATTTTGGTATTATAAATTAAAAATTTTGGAAAAGAGGGAGGGTGTAAAAATAAAAAAAAAAAAAAAAAAAAAAAAAAAAAAAAAAAGGAACAGAAATACATGACAATATTTTTAAAGGACACATTTGAAATACGCTTCTAAATTAATTGGTTTTAATTTACAAAGTAATAAGTAAATTTAATATAAAGCAATGTTTCCGTTCAATTTTGATATTAAATCAACAAATTTAAAACTCGGCGGTGAATTAATTGCAGTGAGATCCCGTTTCGCCGTAGTCGTAAATTAAATATCGCCCGGAAAAATATTTAATTCACGCATACAATGAAACGTAAAGACAAACGGGCCATAATTGATGCCCGGTATCGAAATAATGTTTTACGCGCGTAATTAATATACAACATTTTACGGCGTATAAATTGGACGTAAATATTTTGTCAAAAAAAAATATAAATTAAAATATTCTTTCGCTAAGAAAATTACGCACTCCCTATAACCATTTATAAAAAAAGTTTGTTTCCACTTAAAGCAGTGAACAGATTCTTTCTTAAAATATTTGCACTTTGGACTTGAAATACAATAGAAAATCTTTAATGATTCATGATAGTTGTCCGAAACTTGGTAATGTGAACAGTAAGGACTGTGATTAGACACAAATTTAATTATAAGTGTATATTCATTAATTCATACAGCTTCCTTGTTAGCGAGAAATACATAAAAACAATGGTATAATGTTATAACTAATGATAACATTATTACGAAACAATAATGAAGCTAATTTTTTGTTTCAGGTGAGTGCGAAAATGCTACTAGTATAACGAAGCGCCACGAAGGTAAAGTTTAATAATGGTCAAAATTTGCATTATTCGCGGTAATCGAAGCGTTGCAATCGCAACTCGTTAGCATGCGTGTTTTGAAACATTTGATTTGACGAATCGGTGATTCGCGGCACGATTCGCTCTCGAAAATGCAAAGAGCGCGAAGGTGTATCGCACTTAACGAAATCGCAGCGCTCGCTCAAATAAATGATATTTATTGCAAACAAGTCAAAAACTTTCTTTCAAGAGAAAACTTCGGCATTTCTTTTAATATTGACTCAAATATCAAATATCGTTTAAATGAAATTGAAGAATCATTACGAAAGCACTTAATGTAACAGCATTTATAACAGAATTTTAAACAGTACTGATTGTTCATATGACTGTCTGAAATTAAAACTGATTAATTTTCCGATTCGATTGTTTGTTTATTTTTAACTTATGACTTGTTTTCATGGATTATTAAAATTAAATATCAGTGTATTTATATTTCAAATAAACGTACATTTTTCATAGGTTTATGAATATAAAGTTTATCAATACAAACATAATTGCTTCGCATTAAAATTTTGTGTCGAAGAAAGCCCAGCGATGTCAAGGTATCCTGACGAGGCTGGCGCGTTCGCGCTTAATTAACGATCCGTGTTTTACGGCCGTTTTTCTATAAACGCGACGGATATGAGCACACGGCTCGTGGCGTAATCGACGTGCCAGGCGCATCGCCGGTGACTTTTTGCGCAACGAAAAAAACTGCCCGGGTCTGAATAATGCAGCGACGCCAGTCCTGCATGCTAATCAATCAATCGGCAATAACGTTGTCTCGCTTGTCTTACAACTTTTGTGATGGATCATTACTGCCACGACACTTTTCTTGCCAACAGACATTGCCTCGTCGTGCAATTTTCACGCGAATCACAGTAAGTTGTGCATCTATAATTATTCCACTCACAATTTCAAACTGCTAACCTACATTCAATCATTTTCTCTCTACAAATACAAGAATTTTAATTTTACTAATGACACTTTAGAATTACTTTTTCGTTTCTAATTTACATAGGTTTGCATTAAAGTTTAAATTCAACCGTTGATAATTTGCAATCGGAAAAATTTGAATAAAGGTTTGCAATTAAAAACGTGTTCTAACCAAATATCAAATTTCTTAATACATTGTAATTCTAAAATATATTTTTCAAATGAATCAAAAAATTATTATTTTTAATGAAAAGAAAATATTATCATAAAAATATGAACGAAGATTGTTTCCTCTTCCAATATAACTACGTTATAATCAACTTTATTTGCAAGTTATAATTAACTTGTTACATCAGTGTTGTAGTTAATTTGAGACAGTTTTAATATTGAAATCAATGAAATATATATGAAAATAAATATTTGTTGGCTGTATATGTTCAACTATTTACTTGATAACCTCTTAACGATTTTATAACGCAGTTGACATCAACCATTGTATCAGTCGAAGCAAAACTAAATCCATAAAGCAAGATCAACTGGCTGGCGGGGTGAAAAATGATTTTAAAAAAGTGGCGCGTCGAAATTTGAAATTCAAAGTTCGTTTTTCCAATTTTTTTGTCGTATGCCGCGAAAAGTGAAGTCCATTTGAAAACTGCGACGTGAATAATTTTTCACGAGTAGGAGGGGGAAGGGGAGGAGACAAGAAATGAAAGAAAGAAGGAGATAGAAGGTGTATACGAAAAATTCACTTTTATTCGTAGCAAGAGGAAAACTAATTATCATATAATGCATTCAAAAAGTCCTTTTCAGCGGGCCAATTGAGTGTCCAGATGGTGTCTGGAGGAGACGACGACAGACAATGAGAGCGCGGTTTCACGGCGCACCACCGAGGTGACGAACATTGTTCCTTCTCAACTTTTTGCAAGATGTTCGCAAGACAAATGAAAAAGTGTCGAAAGCCGCGTGAATATGTATACCTCTCCCTTTCTTCTGCCATTCCTTCGTCGTTGTAATTATCTTCCAGCGGAATAATTCGGACCCGGACGTTTTTATCAATGCAAGAGGGTATTTCCCTTCAAATATTTATTAGGGAAATAATAATTTTATAATGTTTTCCGTTTGTTTTTTTCCTGACAGTGAAAACTCGATATTTTTTGGTATGCAAATATTTTTAAGGCTAGTCCCGCAATTATTCTTTAGTTCAGTAACAATTAAGAAAATCTATTTTATTGCTTGTGACAATTTATAATTTAAACGAAAAATTAATCAGTGTTCTTTTTATTGAATTGATAGACTATTCACTTTTTCCCATCTAACTTAAATTTGCAACGAGCTATGTGTCTCTTTTTAATTTATTATTTTTTAAATAATAATTAACGGAAAAATACTGTGAAAAATACACAGAACAAATATCAGATAAATCAAAGTGAACATATAGATAGTTAATGCGAATATTTAAATATTCATGTAAACTATTTGATAACTAGCTGTTTCTTTCAATATAAACAAAGATGAGGAAATGACAATTTTCATTTCATTTCATCTAATTTATTTGTTTATCATATGCAATACTAGTCATTCTTGTGCTAAAAACGTCTTGGTCGAAAGATACAATGGAAATTGAATGTCTCTATCGATCATGTTGAACTAAAAAAAGAACAACGAATATTTAATTTGATATATATGTATGGTAGAATTACGGTCTGTTGTATATTTATTATATTTTTATAGATAGCGAAAATTGAAGGAAGCGGTAGACGGTACAAAAAGATGAAAAATAATAGACCGAGAGTGATTTGTCGGGGTAACGAAGTGCGCGATAAAAATGCGCAGCTGCGTCGGTCGTCCGTAGCTTTGTTGCTTAACAAAATGCAACGGGCGTATGTCGAGCGTGGCGCGCAAATTGATCGAGACTTCGATCGTCTAATTACGACTGCGAAAATGAAGCTACTCGCTCGAGTGTTTCTGATTGGCGCGTCGAGAAACGCAATCGAAATTGCACCGATTATTTTAATCGCCTCTGGCTTTTTGTTCGCGCGAAAAATGAAAAAGATGTGGCTTGTTTCAGCGCCGTTTCGACTTTTCTCCATTTTGCATACATCTCTTGGCATTTGAAATCCATGAATCGTCGATTCCAAAGATACTGAAACTTTAAAATAAGCAAAATTGAATTTAAAAAAAGTCAAAATATAGAAAGAAAACAAGTGAATGAGACCAACAACAGCTAAAGCGGAAAACAAAAAAAAAAAAAAAAAAAAACTATTAAACGAAAATGCGAAAAAAACCATTGACTTGGAAAAAGAGGAAAAAATAGGTATAATCTTGTAATTAATTTTTCTTACATTTCGTATTATTTTTAATCGTTATTGTACTTGCCCTTTTTTCCCACTTTTGCAAGAAAATGATATTCTTATTTTGCTGATAACATTTTCCACTTCGCTATTCGTTCTCCAATATGTCAATTCACCGTTTCTTTGCAGCACCGTACGTGACGGACATTTGTATGCACGGTCGAATGTGCAGCATTAAAGGTTTAATGCCATTTAGGGAGCGCACATTTTTAGACGCTTATTAGAATTCAAAAGCCATTCGAAAAATTGTTATTACTGTAAAAATTACGATGGCCCCATTATGCCCGTGTTACGGGTATATCATTCGGCATTTATTTTGCGCGAAGCGTAGCTGCTCAGGGCAAAAGAATTCGCTAACATTAGCATAACTCGCGAATTTATAATGCAAGAGCTCGCCGCATTTTTATCTGTTATTAATTTACGATTTCCTTCGCCCGACTATCAATTAAATAGAAATTCTTTGGTCATTTTTACGCCGTTCCGAAAGATTCACTTCCCCTGGCGTGTTCGCGTCGACATTTGACCGCGAGAAACGAAAGCAAAATTAGGGGATTAAAATGAAAGGCCGTAATGCCGATGGCATGATTCGCCGAGGAATTTATTGCCGAAAGTTTCGGCGTGATCGATCAAAGCAAACGGGGATGATCGATTGATGAAGAACGATGGTCCTGGGGGACAATTACAAAGCTCGCGTAGGCAGATTGCCGATTGGACGGGGCCGGCTGGTTAGTTTTAAACAAACTTACGCTCACAATGCCGAGGAGGAGATTCGAAGCCGGAAAACAGAGTTGTACTTTACGGATCACAGGTCGGCAAGATACACTCAAACTAACCTACCAACAGTTTGCCTGTATCTGGCACCGGCTTCTGCAGTTTGCCCCTCTGCCCCAGGCGTGTGTGCACACGATTTTCACTTGTTCGGCCGTTTTCGGCTCGGATATTTATTTTCAGGAAATCTGCTCGCAGTTTTTAGATCAAAGTAATAGTAAAAGTAACGAGAGTAGCAAACTAACAGCAATATCAGGAATACTGTAGTAATATACTGGCAGAACAGTATTAATCGGTACACTGCGAAAAAAGAATTTATATACGATAGTTATTATTTGAAAAAACGACTCAATCATTCTTGAAGTCGACAGACCTAATCACTTGCGAAACTTAAACTACTTACTCACTAACTCGGATACGTTTTCTGATTATTTAAATAAAATTAAATTTAACCCAGTTGCCACTGTCTGGTCCCTTTTTACAATCAGTATAATTAGCGACCTAAGTAGATAGTCGTGAAAGTAATCGCGGCCCAAGTTTCAGCGATAATATTCTGGTGAGAAGAAGCCGCTTATGAAGACGTGAGGAAGTTGCCGGGCGTGTCAGTGCGGTTAACACTCGGTGTCAAAAAAGTGCAAATAGCTCAAGCGCCTAGTCACTGTTTCGACTTTCATGCAAAGGACTTTGTAACGAGGAAACTCCGCAGCCAGACGGTTTGCATCCCAAGTGCTGGCGGAACTGCGACGATCGACTCGTCCCGCCGGAAGTTTACTTTCCAGCTTTACGATATCTTACGGTCGCGACGTAACGTCAACGAGACTTGTCACGCCGTTTCTCGAAACAATACCGCTCATCTGCAGTAACCCCCCCCCCCTCCCCCCCCATCCGCCACCGTCAACCTCACCCCGCCACCCTGAACCTGGAGCTGCTTTCGATTTTATTTACATGCCGCGAGACAAATAATCGTTTCGCAAATCAAATGCTACTGCACTCTCCCTCCATTAGCTTTTACGATTTTTCACTTCCAGCCGCGTATGAAAGGCGTTGTAGTATCACGGTTTATGATACTTTTGCAGTGGATCGAAAGAAAGTTGATGAAAGTTATGAAAGTAATAAGATTACGCAAATTAATTAGAGAGATAAAGGTGGCGATTTTTTATTAAAAAATATGATAGGTTAGTTTGAATAAATGCATACATTGTATCCTAAAAATAAATATCATATTGTAAATAATTTACTAAAGTAAAGACACGGTTTTTGAGTAATCAAATAATTGAAAATAACTTAGTAGGACATTTATAACAAAATTTTTGCAATTTTTACTTTCAACATTCGATTGCCCGTTAATACAAAAACTTTCTTGTCTCATTTTAGTATGTGGGATATTTTATCTTGACCGTACTATGTCGAGAATTGATTTACATATATTTTTTTCAATTATATAATTTTGTAACATTTTTAATGTCTAAAACACCAAAACTGTCTCATATTATAGATGAATTTTAGATGAATATCCTAAAATGAGACACTTGTTTTTACAGTAATAGATTTGAATCAAATAAATGTGCCTTTGGTAACAATACATGTTAGATACTGAGAAATACTTTTTTTAAATAAATTGATTTATTTGAATTTACTAAATTCATTCTCTGGGTGCATATATACATACTTCAAAATTTTTCATAACACAAACGAGCCGCGAGCAGGTAGCGTGGCAAAGAGAAACACAATAATAGCTAATGGCGCGCCATTACAGCTTCGCCCCTGCATTAACTTCATGTAACGATTCGTTTCTACCTCCTTCTCCCTTCCTGTCTCCTTCCCGCCTTCTTGTGACCCAAGGCACACATTCCTAGTCGCTGCGCGAACAATTACAGCCGGCCACAGGTTACCCCTTTCCCACTTGTATTCCTCAATAGTTGGCGACATTTTTTTATGTCAATTCCAGTGATGGCCATTTTGGATTATAATTTAAGCATCAAAAAACCGAATTTCAAGATTGGCTAGATTAAATATATTGTCGTATGAGTTAGAAATTTCTTAAAATGAATATCAGAAATTCACTTAATGTAAAAATCATAGAAAACTCTTGAGCATTGTAAAAAGCGTTTCTTATCATTTCTACGTTTTTTGGAAATTTAATATACATCAACTGACGATTTTTCAGCAGTAATGCCGACGAATAGACATTAAATATAGATTATTGAAAAAAAAAAACTAAAACGTCATTGACAATCTATTATATATTTTATATCATTTTTTTCGATATAAACAAAGAAAACTCTATGCAATGTTTGAACAGTTCAGAGCAAAAATATTGCAACGCCTCCCGAAAACTGTTTTGCAGCAACGAAATAATTATTTCTCGTTCGTCTATCAATTATCGAAGCGGCTAACGACGAATTTGCACGCAACGACTGAATCACCTCGCAACTGATCAGACATGAAAAACACGTATTATTGTTATCGCGACGCCGCAGGGTGAGTTACAACAAAGGAACCATTGTCGCGGCACGAATTTTACATTCATGCGCTTTAGCCTGGTTACATCGCACGAAGCAATCGTGCGCGCACGCGCACTGCTTATTGCGTGCTCGTTATTTTAATTAATATCGATAATTATCATCACCTGACGACGATTACAAGGAGATCGCAACGGTGAATCGCGAGCACGTCGCGCGGCAATTGGCCCAAATGGTCGCCCGACTTCAATTTCAAATTTCTCGCGTCGTAGAATTGTGCATTTTCAAACTTCCACGTAAAAATGACGTTTCCAATTTCGAATTCGACGTAAAATTTAGTAAATTAAACACCAAATCTATGATTCTACGTCAAGAGTTCAGCATACACGGCTTTCTCTCGGACACGCCGGGGGCCACGGCAACTTTAACAACTCGGTTCGCATGAAGAACCGTGACATTTTTGCTCCTGTAACAAGCGGCGTAAACTTTTAATAAACGCACTTGACGGCATTGAATTAATTCGCGGACTCGAGTTACGTATTCCTAAACAATTAAACGCCCACTGTTTAAACAATTTTTTCGCAGCCTCGCGTGCTCTATAGCGCCACAAAGTTGCGCGGGTTTTTGTCGCGCGAATCGCGATATAAAATTATCTGCCGCGGAATTGTCTTTTATGGCTCCGTTTAATTTGTAAGCAAACACGTCGCCCTTTTTCCCGCGTTAATTGGACTACTAATACGAAGCGCTGTTTTAATATCGAACTTAATTACATCGTCGCCAATCTCAACGTTCGCCTATACGGATGCGTGAAATTCAACCAAAAGGCTTAATATATTCGACGTCCTTAAATTTCGCGATGAGTTATGAAATTTTGTAGTCGCAAAAAAGTGCGCGTCGCGAGCAGACTTTACATTTTTCATGCTCCCATAAAATGTAATATGACGTGCCTCGTGCTAGAAATCGGCAGCCAGGCAGAAAGACATCCTTTTTTCCGAAACGAGCCTTTTGCTTTTTTCGCCTCGATTTATTATGAAATCCAAGGAAAGCCCTCGACGAAGTTTTTCAATAAAATCGCCCAAGGTTTTCATATTTCTCTAAGTCGCTGGCCGGAATCGGAGTTGACGTAACCTTACTTCTTAGAACTTTAGTTAAGCACGCAGCCTCCATTGCACGAACTTGAAAGTTTATTATTTCATTTGTTTTATTTTTACCAAAATTTTTATAAAAATTAATCCTTTTTTTATTTAAAATATGAAATTTTGTACTTTTATATAAATGATATAAATATATCAATCAAAATAAACTTTTACTACATTGTGTAAACTTTTTTCAAAATACTGATTGTATGCAGCATTTGTCGAAGTCATAAACGATTTCAGCGATTATGTTGTCTTTTATTTAATCGGTTTTCATGACGAAATATACAACTTTCTGTAGGCAGTGACGTCAGTTTTACTCCACTAGTCTCTTTGTTTACAGATGCTTGAAATTTTGGATTTCAGTTTTCATGTATTTCTATAATATTTCGTTGAAATGATTTTACCTCACTAACCCAGTTTTCATTGTCATAACCAAGCGATTCGACAAAAATATGTAGAAGAATAGAATTGCAGACGAGAGTCGTTGTATTACGAGAACAATATACATTTATTTGATTTCTATTCGTCTCAAGACCGCGAGGTTATTTATTAATTTACAAGTACACAAGCGATTGCGAAGCTAATATTTGTGTATATTCTTGTTCCAAGGCACAATAAAAGCGCGACATTATTTTTCATTTATACTCGGGCCGTTGCTTACTTTTTAGCTTTGGCATAAAAGAGAGTCAACACGCCACTTGTTTATACCGAAGGAATAAAGTCAGCCGCAAATTGACAAAAGTTTTTTTCTCTTCCTCTGCAACAGAAACCACCGAAGAGATGGCAAGAAATTCCTCTGGCAGGTTGTTAATGATTTCATTCGCTTCAAATAATTGAGTTTCAAAAACGTCGATTTTCTACGAATTCATAGTTACGTCGAAGAAAAAAAAGAAGGAAAAATAAAGATAATTGAATGTGCAGTTGAAAAGAGACGCAGAATCGATGGCCGACAAAATGCTAATCACATTTATCCCTTTCGATATTGGGAAAAACGAGTCAAAACATATTGAACCTTTACAATCGAGGTTACATTGTAACGCGGCTAGAATCGATAAAGAACGTCGGATGACGTTTGACGTTTAATTATGAAATCGCTGTCACTTCACCGACCGTCGTTGTCGGCTTTTGAACGAATTCTGAGCGTTTATTGAAAAGCCGTGTTTATCAACAAATATCGATAACATCCATTTTATTTTACTACTTTGTGTAACATTACACCGTGAGAAATTTTTGTTGAGAAACTTACTTTATTCAACATTTTATGTATAAATAAATTAAATTATGTGTGTATATATATATTAGGGTGTCCGTTATTTATTGCAAAGTGCGAATTTTTTCGGTCGCACTACCCAAAAAGTTTTAGTTTGAAAAAATTTTTTTTTCGTATTTTTTTCCGATTTTTTTTCAAAAGAAAACCCATGTTCCCAGTGGCTTCAATTTTAAATGGGATTTAACATGGGATTAGGTCTCGTTTACAATCAAAGTGCCATAACATCGCCAATTTTCAATTAAAAATTTTGAAATTTGGTATTCTTATGGTTTCAACATCGCTGAATCAAAATCTGAAATCAAAATAGACATTTTTATTAATGACAGCTGTCAAAATCGCTGTCAAAATGAACAATAAAATGATCAAAATCCGATGCCATAAATTCACGTTTTTTATGATTGCTAGACATAAATTTGATGTCAGAATCAACACTTTTGACAGCTTTCGAAAGCCAAGAGTGGAATTTGACAGCAAATGATGGTAGAACAACTGTCATATTTGCAAATAGAACATTAAACAATTTAAAAACAGGTTAAAAACAAGGTGCGTAAAATAGCATACGTGCCTCGGGCGCAGTGGCGCCCTAAGCAATAATATACTATTACTAAACGTGACGTAAAGTTGTTATGAATAAATATATATTAAAGTTATCAATATAATAATCTAAATTAAAAAATCAAATATACAATTCCCAAGGTATATACGACTTTGAGCTTATTCTGTATCAACTTTTTTTTACTGACGTTAATGTTTTTATTTATGTCCATTCATAGAAACTAAATTTATTGTATTGATATTGAAATGAGATAATTTAAAAAAAAAATATAAAAATAATCCCAATTAAAATTTATGATTCCAAAATTATCACATAGATCTTATTCTTTCGAAAAATTAAAATAACACACTTTTCATTATAGTCATAAGTATCTAAATCTACTATCTTGATTGCGATTTATAATATCTGTTTCTCTCAGTGTTCAATGTCAAATAAATTTTGCTGTGCAAACGGTTCGCAAACGTTATCAGAGGTACTGAATAGCTGGTGCCATATTTTTTTACGATTAAAAAGAAGCTGATTAATTGATTTTGTTTGTTTTTTTTTTTTTTTTTTTTTTTTTTTTTTTTTTTTTTTTTTTTTTTAGAATTGATAGAATATCTTTGCCGAGGTTCTTCCCGTGGGGTTATGGACGTTTTCAAAGCGTTTTATGATTATCACGCAATCATTCATACTGCCAGTCCCTTCATGCCAGGCGCCGGACCTACGCAACACATTCACACTGGCATCGGGTCGCCGGTAAAGGACAAGAAACATTAAGATGTAGCCGTGG
>JABFOV010005870.1:0-11437 GCA_022817685.1 Aradophagus sp. ZL-2020
GTCTGAAATATATGAGGCTGGAAAAAACATACCGTTATCATATGGTAATGTTTTTGAATAATAATTCATTATTATAAATTTTCTAGTCAACTTATTATAAAGAAATCTGAAAAATTCGTATGGGGAATTATCACTTATACAGTTGGCGTTCATATTAATACATGTTCCATATACTTTTTTTTAAATGCATAGACATGAATGGCTTACATGTAACAATAATTTTGCATTCCTTATCTTCACATAACATGTATCAACAATTTATCCAAACCCTATAAGAATTCTACAGAGTCTTTCTCTAGTATTGTTTTGTTTTGTATAATATTGATATTATATTTTGTAACTTCTTTTTCATTATAATTATTCTAATTGTTTAAGCCTTTAATTCTATATATTCATTAAGTTCATGTTTCGTTTCTTTACAGAGCGAATGTACACATAGGCAACCTGTAGGAAAAGAAATTTATCGAAAAGGCACGTTAAGCATTTGGGAAGTGGATGGTAGAGAGTATAAAACATATTGTCAAAACCTATGTTTGCTTGCCAAACTGTTTTTAGACCATAAAACTCTTTATTTCGATGTTGAACCATTTTTGTTTTATATTCTGTGTGAGGTGGATAAACATGGAGCGCACCTTGTTGGCTATTTTTCAAAGGTAATTTTTGTGTCTTATTAAGTAATAAGTTATTTATTATAAACATAACAAATGAAAGCATATTGAAAGTAATCAAGGTATCAAAATAGGATTGAAACCAATAATCTTAGAGCTTTAAATAATTTCAGTTGGCTTTCATGATTTAAATTAAAAGCTTTCATTAATTTTTGCAGGAAAAAGAATCTCAAGATGGAAACAATGTTGCATGTATCCTTACACTGCCACCTTTTCAACGACAGGGTTATGGGAAATTACTAATAGCATTTAGTTATGAATTAAGTAAAATTGAACAATGCGTAGGAAGTCCAGAAAAACCTCTTAGTGATTTGGGCAAACTATCGTATCGAAGTTATTGGAGTTGGATTCTCCTTGAAATTCTTAGAGATTTTAGAGGAACACTTAGTATAAAAGATTTAAGGTACACAGTTTTTCTTTCTTTTTTTCTCTAATTATTTTCAAAATTAAAGTTCAAAGGATTAGTTATAATATAGGATTCAAAAAGCAATGTACAGGAATACATTGTTTCTTGAAATTATTTCTCTATTATTCATTATTAATAATTATCATTAATATTAACATCCTATTTTGTAGTCAAATGACCAGTATTTCTCAGACGGATATCATTTCTACTCTTCAGAGTATGAACATGGTGAAATATTGGAAAGGACAGCACGTGATTTGTGTGACACCAAAACTTGTTGAGGAACATATTAAAAGCAGCCAGTATAAAAAACCACGTTTAACAGTTGATACAAACGCACTCAGGTGGGGTGCTCCGCCACGGAAAAACGTTAAAACGGGGAAAAAATAATCCATTTGTCAAGTACGCATGTTCCAAAAAATAATTTTTACTTTTTTTAAATGAAAAATAAACTAGTCAGGCAAGTTTACGTTTATGTGGGTGATTTCTCAATAATCTATCAATTTGACTGCCAGAAGTATTTAAAATAAGCTGACTGCAAAATAAAATTTTTGTCATAATTACAAAAAAAGCATTTTTTAAAAAAAAAAAAAAAAAATGTCATTTACTTATACTTGTGACAACAAATTTCTATGTAAATATCGTTGGCGAGAGTTGCATCACACAAGATGCATTATTTATTTAATTATTTACTTACTGAAATCCCTACATTGAAAATTTTGTATAATTACGTTTTTTTTATTATTATTAATTAATATTTATGTGTGATATGACAATTTTATTTTATATAACATAAAAACAATTTCTTAGTTGTAAACGTTGCCAAAAAATCATTTTTTGCATAAAAGAATTGTAGAAGAATGTCGTTTTTCAAACTTTATTTATTTTTTGCAAAAAGAAAACAATGTATTTATATCTACTTGCTGTAATTGTTATGAATACTATATAACTAAATTAAATTTACTGAAAAGATTGTTCAATTATAAGTAAAATTAATTGGTAGATAATTATGAAATCATTCATGTATTTGTATACCAACAAGCTAATTAGTCATTCTCAAAACTGGCCCGACAGTTATAACTGAGGGTAACAAATTGCAAAACGTGGATTTACAAACCGATGCAACGTAAGAAAATGATTCAATGTTAATTGCTTGCATGGCAACATTTCCGTTGAAGTTTATATTTTTCTAAATACCTCTTAAAATAATTATTGGTAAAAATTTAAATCAAATACACACAGACTAGAACCGGCATGATCTTAACTTGTTTTAATTGAGATAATGGATACACTGATAAGTTTTTAAATAACAATAAGACTTTTGTTATATATTCTTAAATTTTGCTTAACATATTTTTATATTTAAGAAGTTGCAGATACTTTGATATACGTTTGATACAAGCTAAAATTAAGAATCTTTATGTATTAAAAAAATAAATCATTAAATCTGCAAAAGCGAATTATGCAATTTTGTCATTGCCTGATAAATCATGGATTTTATGTTTTAGTTACATAAGATATACGTACCAGAACATGATGTTGCATTCTCATTTAAATTAATGCACAAGTCAGAAAAACATTTGTAGTACACTTGTATAGTAGTTAATCTATGCGACAACATAACTTTCATATACATACAAAAAATAAAGTTTATCGTTCTGTGATATTTTGTCGTTAATATTTGATTATCACCTACTTCAAATCAATGCTTCTAATTAGTGCGTATTGTTTCGCGAATCATATCAGTAATAATCAAAATTTTAATACTGGATGTCAAAATATTAAATATCAAAAGTATTGGTTTGAAACATTTAAAAATAAAATATTAACAAGCGATGTAGATAATGTTGCTCAATGATAAATTTTACTTTTCGTTTACTTCATTATGTCCCGCAGATTTGTCTGTTCAGACAAATGTATTTTCCAAATTGTAAGTTATACTTACAGTTCAAATGCTGTTTTTACAGTGGATTTTATATTAATTCAAAGTTTTGAAGATAAACAATGAGCATCTTTTAGAAGATCGATTGCGTACTTAACAGTTCCAGGAGCTGTACAAACACCATAACCGCCATGACCATAATTATGTATCACCTAATCGGAATTTAATTAATTATATAGAATTATTGCATTGATTATTTTTTTGTTTAATTAAACAATTTGTTTAAGCAAACAGTTTTTATGTGACATGCTATGTAAGCATTATTTGTTCAAGACGGGACTGCAGTTTTAAAGTAGAAGCACAAATTATTATTTACGTCCACATTTATATACCTTTATTTTTGGTGATATTTTTTCAAATGCAACGCGTACTCCGTCTTCACGATGTGGTCTTAATCCAGTGAGGTGACGTAGAGTCGTTGCATTTTTTAACGAGGGAATCAGGTTTTCGCATCTTGTTCGTATTGCTTTTGCATCATACGAACAAAGATTTGTTCTTTCCGAATCAAAATGTCGACAGCCACCTAAAGTTATTGTTCCATCTACATTTGGAATTATGTAAGAATCTGTTTCTCCGTAGACGAATGTTTTTATCCAAGGAGCTTTGACCTAAATGTTTTTTATCAATCAAAAACTGTAATATTGCATTTTATTAAAAAAAAAAAAAGAATAAATAAATAAATAAAATAATATTAATCTCGATAATCCATTTGATTCAAATTCTACAGGAACATAACCCAAAGTCAATATTGATCAAAGCTGTACGTTTTAATTGTCAGTAAATTACTTTGATGACTTGTCCTCTTATAGCAACCATACGATTATCGTTGCACAATTCTCGTGCTCCTAATCCCGCACAATTCATAACAAAGTCATAATCTTGTAACTGATTGAATGAAGTAACAAAATTTTTGTTTAATCTCACATTCGCATCTTTTAATCTGAAATATATAAAATAAAAATATAGGAAGGTGTATTATTAACATGATGCATTTATATACACTTCAAAAACTTTTGATGTTGTAGACAAATATGTCTCAATTCGTCACATTTTATTCACACATTTAAACAATGTTAAGATTCAAATTTCTTAAACATTCACGTCTTACTTTTTTGTGACCCATGGCAAATATATAGTCGGTTGCACAATAAGTGTTTTGAAAAACGAGCCATATTTCCAGTCACCCATCAATTTTAATTCTCTGGGTGTTGCCGCTCTATATATTGGAACCAAGTTTTCCATCCATCTGTTCTGTGCAAATTAATTTAAGGTTTTTTTATAACAAATTATAAGATTAGTTTAAATAGATGTACAGAAAATAAAAATGAATTTGATACTAACTCTCACCACACGAGGTGATGAATTTGAAAATATATATCCAGATATATTCGTTATTCCCGCGTTACGTGCTTCGTATGAATTGCAGATATTGTTGTAATAATCGTAGGAATTTTTTATAATTTGCCTATAAAAAGGGAATACTGTACTTAATATGGGAATCCACTTATAAGAGTATTCTTACTTTTGTATGAGTGTAAACGCAATATTATATTTGACTTACTCAGTCACATGTTCATTTGGACCCAAATACGACGATCCAACGCGGAAAATTCCCGCGGCTACATAACTCACAATATCATTGTAATTTGATGCAACGATGGTAATTTCGGCATCGCGAAATTCATCTCGTAACTTTAATCCTGTACTGAGCCCAATAACTCCGCCCCCTATTATTGCAATTTTCATATTTTGAAAGAACTTGTTTGACAATCAAAATATTTATCAAAGTCGCAACAAATGGCAGGTGTCTGTGAAATAAAATATTGCGGACCAGCACAAACGATGCAGAAATATATGATCTCCGTCTACCATTTCTTCACTGCAAACTTTAGTTTACGCTTTATCTAATCGTAGCTTGCTTATTGACATGACGTTGACTTTTATTTGCTTTTTATAGCGCGAAATATGATGTATCATTTATATTTATATCAGCCCTATCAGCAAGAAATTAAACATTAAAATATTTCTAAAAAATATATTGGAAATATTACGCTCTCATGTTCGTTAAATAATACTTGTAGAATATATTTGAATAAAATGAAAGAAATATTTTGGCGGGATTTGCAAATAAGATTTCATTGATATTTTATATAGACTTTATTAAGAGGGATATTTTTTAATATTATTTACTTATAATAAATTAATAGTGTATATATATATTATTTATATTTAAGAGTATAGTAAAGAAGTATATGAAATAATATAATCATTAAGTAATAACTGGTCATATTATAATTAACTATTTGATTTCGGTGTTTTTTTATTTACTTTTACTTTATTTTTTATCTTCTCTTTGTTGTTGTTGTTGTTGTTGTTGTTGTCCTTAATGGCTAAAGTCCGGAAACCACGAACATGGGCCCAAACGAACGCCAGTAATCATTTATCTTCTCTTTATTTCAAATCTATCACGGCATGACGACGCAGCTTCTATGGCAACCATTTTTAACCTAGCTTTTCCTTCAAGAATCTTATTTGCGACCGCATGCTCCTTGATATATTCTTTACGTGGCACTTGAACGATTTAGTTCGCCGGCATCTTTGACGCGACTTCTTTCATTTGCGCGTAAATTTAATTTCGGTATACTCAGTTCATTCGGTTTACAGTCCATTTTCAACAACAATCGTACGTATTTTCAAATATTATTGAAAATAAAATTATGCTTTGGTAATATAATTAGATTTAATTAAATTAGATTTTGCGGTTAATTATGGGTTTTCAAATTATAATTGCGATTTATTAAATCGAAATCATAATTTTTTTTCATTATCACAAAAAATAGATTTCTGGATTAAACTTTGGAATATAATTTTAGTATCTTTGTACTGAAATATCTTTCATAAAAATGCCTAACGTTTCCTGGCAACCAAAAATACGTTAGACTATAATCGCTAATATGGGATTGGTCCGTATTAACCACATCCATTTTAACGTTTCGTGAATCTTTTTAATTACACATGATTGTAAACTGGACACAGAAACAATTTATTTTACATCGCTACAATGTTGTTTGTCTAATATTTTGACTAAACAAACTAATATAATTATATATTAAATATGCTAATATACGAATTTAGCTTATTTTTTTAATATTCCTATAAATTTACAATGAGTAAACATTAATTTCGTGTTTTAGAAAGTCAATAGCAAATTATACATTTATGAATTTAGATCAGATTTAAATAATAAAATGGCCGGGAATAATATGACGGAGTTATTCCCGGCCAATAAAATCTGCAAATTGAAAATTATATAATTAACTACATTCTCCAAACACATCTAAATATTTTATATTTTATCTTTCAGCAAAATGCCGCACTATAAATTAACTTACTTCCCTGTCAAAGCTTTGGCTGAGCCAATTCGTTTTATATTAAGTTACGCTGAAATTCCGTTCGAAGATAATCGCTTCGACCGCAACGATTGGCCAAAATTGAAACCAAGTTTGTATTGTTATGTATTTTATATAAAATATAGAAATAAAAGAATAACAATATTCATTTTTCCTTTTCGTTTCATGAACTATTAAACTTGTTGAACTTTTTACATTTTATCTTGAAATTATTACAGAAATGCCATTCGGTCAAGTTCCTGTACTTGAAGTTGATGGCAAAGTGATTCACCAATCAACTGCAATTAGTCGTTATTTTGCTAAACAAAACGGACTCGTAGGCAAAAATGACTGGGAAGCTTTGGAGGCAGACGCTACTGTTGATACTATTCATGACATGCGTACTAGTATGTTATTAAATTTCAGTTGTACTTTATCTAACGATTGCTCTTTTTTTTAGTTCTATAAATAGTTTTATGAACAAAGTACTTATTAAGTGAATTTCAGGAACTACAAAATTTATGAATTTCAAGTTAGTAAAGGCTGTCTTGTGCCGTTACTACTGATAATATTTTAATACTGTTTTATATCGAATTTCAGAAATCGGCCAATATCATTACGAAAGTAATGCGGAAGTGAAGGAATCAAAATACAAGCCTTTGGTGGAAGAAACCCTACCTTTTTACTTGGAGCGTTTTGACCAACAAGTGAAGAAAAATAATGGATATTTTGTCGGAGGATCTTTGACCTGGGCAGATCTTGTCTTTGTTTCGCTTCTCGACTATTTGAACTTCATGATGAAATTCGATATAATTGAAAAATATCCAAATTTAGTTCAGCTGAAAAATAAAGTTTTGGCCATTCCTCAGATCAAAGCCTGGGTTGAAAAACGCCCACAGTCAGAATGTTAATTACACCAGTATTTATATCAGAAGAGTCAGAGACAATTCTTTTATCATTCATTATACATTCATTCCAAATAATATTATAATTTCTACAGTTTTAATTTTAAAACGATTATTGTAATCGAGACGAAATATTTTTGAATAAACCATTAAAAAAAAGTTGAATTTACTTATAATTACACCCTTTACTGAATTTAAAAATATACACGTTTATAGAACATTGAAAACACTCATTTTTATAAAATGTTATTTATTGTTGTAATGGTGATAAATAGGGAATTTAATTGAATGTTTCACAAAGTATACATTCTAATTACTACCTTAACAATTAAAGTATTCAAGTATATTATGTAACACAAAAACGGAAAGTTAACAATTATGGCGAAATAATCAATGTAGTTGTATCTTAAAGAAGGTTAATGATTACAAATTGCAAAAGCGACTTGAAGTGAGCGAAGATAAACAAGGCTAAGGTAAAAAAAGTTACGTTTTTTCCTTTTTTAATGAAATATTGCTTTTACTTGTATTTTCAAGTAAAGTAAACGAAGCACGTAACACTTCTAAAAATAATTGAAAATTATGTAATTATGAAGTGTGGTAATACATTGAATGTGAATACTAAAAAGTTATTACACTACTTTCTTAAAGACGAGTTTCTGGACGTTTTTCTAAGTAGGCCTTTATTTTTGGGTTTGACTTGATAGTATCGACAATCTTCTTTAGTGCTGGGTAGTCCTTGCACATATCATGACCAATGACTTTTTCCAAATAATCACCTAAAGCGGTAAAGTAAATGTCCACCCAAGACACCTAGAAAAATAAATCTGTTAAAAGTCTGTTACTTCGCGAAGAAAAAATGAGTTGTAAAGTATCAGCTACAAGTTACCTTGCCACCGACGAAGAAACCGCCGTTGCGTTTTACTTGACTTTCAAGTTTTTCCATTGTGAAAGTAAATTTTTGGAAAGCTGCTTCCTTCATTTTTGGCTTCTGTGCCTCATCTTCACTCCAGTACCACTGGGATAAAGCTGAAACAAAATTAATATAAATTAACGACCATCTATTACTTTTATTGTACTTCATTTTTAACAACATAAAATACAATAAAATATGTAACATTTAATGAATAAATGATTTTGAAATTTACGTATTCTGAAATCGTCGATGCTGTCAGCGGTGCCATCAATTTCCATTGCTTCAATTTCATCTTTTCCATAAAGATTGTTCTTCCTGCCTATGAATCTGCAAATGGCTTTTGATTGATTGTACTTTTTCCCGTCAATCTCCAAGACTGGCATTTGTCCCATTGGCATATCTATGAGTCATTCGTCGTTAATTAGCACAAATGGAAACATAAATGAATACATTTAACATAGAAATCACATTACAGCTATTGCAATACCTGGCTTGAACTTTGGCCATTCTTCAAAAGAAATCCTCTTATCTTCGAACGGAGTGCCGGTGTAGTTCAGCAAATATCTTATTGTTTCGCCCAAGCCTTTGATGTCAAAGTAATAAAGCTTGTAGGTTGACATGATCTGCAAATATTATTCTTTCTTGTAAGAAACTTTGTAAATCAACAACGTGATAAAGAAATCAACAATCGATAAAACAATATATCTAAGCAGTTTCAAAACCGTCAAAAAGCATTGTTCAAATGCAAGTGTTTCATTCTATCCAGTGTTGGACAAAATGTGAAATTCCACATTTATTTTTTTATTGCTTTTTTATTGTTTTTATTGTTATCACATCACAAGATTTTATTTTTGACTCTAATGCCTTTCTAAAGTTTAAATAAATGTTATATATTTTCTTTTGCATTTCTTTTCACTTATACATAACTTGTTAAGAATGACCATTAATATTGGACAATATTTTGTCATCAAATATTAAATAAAATGCATTTGCGTTACAATCCCTATAGTGCATACCAGACACCGTAGGCGAAATAAAATGCGGTCAGCAGTAATGGAATGTGTGGGCTTGACGTTACGTATCAGTGATTTGCTAATTATCGTCATCTGTGGAGTTTTCTGCACAAGTGTCTTTTAATGAACATTATTATAAATTATAATTATTTGCAGACATTATATCCTGAGGAAATTTGCAGTGTTAAAAATGATATGCGGAGAAAAATAGTGGATCAAAAACGTAATTTTGAAATTGTTCATGTCAAAAAGAATTTGCTTGAGACAAGCGTGAATTTTGTAAATATTTTTTCAGCGCTTAAAATGAAAGTCAGTTTAGAATAAATGTAATCCACTTATAATGAAAGTAATTTACCCATTATAAACTGAATTTTTATGCGCGTACTTTGTTTACAATGACAACATCAAATTAGTCAAAGGTTTTGTTAATGAAGCAAAAGTGACTTGTAAAAATGTGATTGATAATCAAGAAACGATAAATCGGTTAGAATCTTTGTTTCTTTGCATAATCCGTATTTATTGCTCTGAGATAAATGTTACGTTAAAAAGCCTTATCCTATGTGATTTTGCAGTTAGCATAAATTCGTAGCATAAATTAGTTATTTCACATATTCGATATATATATAATAAATAAGAAATGTATGCACAAGTATAAGATTTTTATACAGAATATATAACATTAATATATGAATATCTATAAGTTAAAGATATATGTATCATATTGGCAGCTAAGTTTTTTATTGTGTGGTTTGCGGGAAACCACACCCGTGTGAAACGGACAATCGTACCTCACGTCTCACGTGCTTTTTTATAAGTGCAGCAAAAGTGTTCGCTCTCTCTCCCTGTCTTTTGTTTTTATAACGTTGGGGAAAGTTACGAATTTAAAGAACTTTAACTGTCAAAACGGGACAAAAAGCAACTTTAGAGTTAGTTTTTCTATATTCTCGTTTTTATGTTTGATTTCTAGGTTGCCTAGTTACATTCACTTAATTGAGACGAAGCAACGCATTTTTCTGCACTTATAATGACTGGATTTGTATAACTTGAAATGTAATTTTGTAGTTGCACTTTTGTAATTGTTTTTTTTTTTTGTAATTGATAACATTATAATATTTTCTTATCATTTGTGGCCAATAGATGACACGAAAATATTCAATCTAAATAGAAGTAAAAGATAAAATATTTCTATTGATTATTAGAAACAAAAATATGTTAAAACTTTATTAATCTTATGTTTCTATTGTTCGTCAATTTTTATTGGAGAAATGGAAAATGTATTTATTTTCGCCTTATCGGTATCCGATGTGCGGTGATAATTTTTTGATTTAATTTTTAACGATAAGAATGAATCCGAAGTGCGGTTTATCCGAGGTGCGGTTTTTTTTTATATTTGTATGAAATATTAAAAAGTAACAATTAATAAAAAATAAAAATTAATAATTTGTAAAACATGAAACACTTAATTAATGCATAAAAAACTACTCGATAAACTGCGGATCATATTTTAACGAAACACACTTAATAAAATCAAGAATGTCAATTTTGTTTAATTTGAACTGGAACGAACTTCACCACTTTTTAGTTGCGTATATTTTCAAAATTTAAAATTGTCCAAAACTAAAAGTTCCTTTCCTTTTTGGCTCAACATGGAAGTCATAGATATCGTGAAAAATAAAATATTTTACGAAACTCTGCCACGAAGAACTGCTGCTATAAGAAATACTGCGGGCCTAATTAGACTGTTTGTATTTGAACCGATATATTTTGATTTATTAGGCGCGCATTGTTCTAGGACAATGTCGTGGCTTCGGGAAAATATTATTTCTTTTAGTAGATACTCGAAAAACCCGGTTTTTAAAATTATTTTATTGATGAATTTATTTATGAATTGGTGGATTATCTAATTATTCAGATAATCCACCGCACTTCGGACATGATCGTTATCAGTATTATTAAGATAAAATATTATAATCGTATCTCGACTTAATACACTAATTAACGAATCATTATGATATCCCGCGTTAAACGTTCCAGGCATTTCCATTGAAGAAAACTGCTATACTAGAATTGCCTGGAAAATTGTCGCCGAAATTTCCTGGCACAGGCAGAATATTTCTTTTCACAAAATCTTCGATGGAAATATTGTGCCTGTACCAGGAAATTTCGGCGACAATTTTCCAGGCAATTCCAGTATAGCAATC
>JABFOV010005871.1:0-11435 GCA_022817685.1 Aradophagus sp. ZL-2020
TTTGGATCGAGGCACCATAGCCACACTACTCACTTTGAAGAACATATAAATAAAAATAATTTATTTTCATTTTACAGGCAGAAATCATTGGAGCCGTTTTTCATTTTTTTTCTTTTGCGGACATCTAGATGTCGTCATTTTTAACACACTATATTTAATTAAAAATGCAATGTAATCGTTAATTTGTATGCTCAAAACAATAAAGAGTAAAGTGCTTTTTATCCCATTTCAAAATATTGATTCCCCTTTGACCAGTGCACGCTTGAAAATGTACCGAGTTTTTGGTCCGGAGAATTGGTGTACCCCCTTAATAGTAATTCAACAGAAACATATAGTTAGGAATTTTACTTTCAAAATTAGTATTGTGTAAGAGTTGAATATAATTTTTAATTTTTTGCTGAAAAATTTTAAGGTGATTCTTCAAGCCTTCATTATTAAATTAGTTTTTTTTAACAATATTGTTCAATTTAATAATTTTTCTAAATAAAACTAATTCGGATCGATTACCAATTTCCTGTTTATTTGAAAGTCTAAATTGCTAGTTTTGAGGTGGGCAAAAATAATTTTGCAATTTCTCATCCCACAATTAATTAAAAAATTGCGACGTAAAGTACTTAAGCTAGTCTGTCATTCTTGAAAATTTACTGGATTATCTTCAAAAGTTTTTTTTTAAACTTAAAAATAAAACATGGCTGGTATCACGAGCAGTGAGTGAGTGATATCAGCTATATTTTATTTTGTCGATAGGAAAAATATTGTACTCAACTTGAGAAAAATTATTTTGATATTGGTAGTTCTTCGGAGCACTAACTAAAAATGTGTTTTTTCCTCGTTAAGTAAAATTCTAAAATATTTTAATTTGAAATTAAAATTAAAAAAAGCACTAATTCCTGGAAATCTGACATAAATAATCACCTTAATTTATTACATTTTCTTTTCAAATTGATAAAGCATTACACATACTAAATGTAATAGATATATACATACATAGAGCAACACATATATTATACGTATAATAAGTATGGTGTTCTATCAGAGAATATTAAAAGTACAAAGTCTAAAAATACTTTTTATTCATTTCTAGAACTCATCCAAATGAACAAGACATCAAAAATTGATTGTTTCGTGGGATATTCTACTTCTAAGAGCATTGACATTAAAAATAATAGTTCTGGATGGATATTAGTTACATCAAAAATGCAGCAGATACTGGAAGGAAATCATAACATTGAGTTGGGAGTACCTACAGAAACCTTATTAATAATGCCTGGGCATAAACAGTCAATAAAGGTAGCTATTTTCAATTAACATCAATTAACATTAAAAAACTTTTATTAATTTTTATTATGGAAGATACTGATGTTTTACATTCGCAACACTAGCTAAACAATCTTGATTTTTACGGTGACCGAACAGAGATATTATTACTCTCATTGTGCTTAAAATACCCAATCCGGATTTACCTCTAAAGGGTCCCAAACAATATACATTTTCGTCACACCTGTACGCGAAGCGCACCTTCGCGATCTGTGAAGCGACCCGCAAAGTAATACTTCGGGCCCTAGGGCGCAAAGTATTCTCTTGGGCGCAAAGAGGGCTGTATTTTAATTACGAAACTGCATCTCCTGATTGTAACGTTAGGAAAAACTTCGCGGACAGCCTAATGTGAGCAGCAATTTCGAAGTCCAAGACAATTTTTTCGGGTGAAAATTCACGATCTGGATATATTAGAGACAATTTTAAAAAATAATAAAAAAGTAATAACAATGAAATATAATGTTTAAAAAATATTGTAATAACCTGCTAATTCCTGTATGTGTTTCCACATTGTTTAAGAGTGTACAACTTGATTAAGTAATTGTATTTCAAAGCAATATAAAACTGATTTGTGTAACAATTTTAAATTTTGTTTGAGCTCTACACTCAAGGAACTCATTGACACTCTTAGTGCAGGGTAGTTATAATAAATAAATTTAAATAAACCTACCTTGTCGCTGTTCAGTTTTTTTTGTAATATTAGTCAGACATGCAACTTGATGTAATTTAATTTTAAATTATTATTTATTTAAAAAATTGTATTGTTTTCAAGAAAAAAGGAGATTTATAATTTATGAAATTAAAGTTTAAATATGAGTTCTCAACCTCATTGAAGATGAGGGAAAATTTTGTTTCATGCAGGAAAGTTTTTGAAGAATAATTACTCGATTTTATTGAAATAAATCCATTTTATTTTTTAAGAAAATAATTAATGCTTCCCAAAATTTACTTAATTTTAAGCTGACGCGGTATAAAATCCAAACATTACAACTTTCTGTAAAGCTGAAAATTGGAAGGATAAGATTATGAAACGTGGTGTCCACGTTCATAAGGATGTTTAAACTCACTCGATCCTCAACGACCGAGTGAGGGGTGAAATGAGAACTTTTCGAACGGTTTCCGCTTTTGAGAGGCTCTTAGGGAAAGAAATCAAAAGAAAATTCATTTATTGATTACCAACCTTGCCCTCCGTTATGCGTTGGAGCGCTGAAGTTTTGGTAGCCGCATCTATTGGTGTTCGCAAGTCGAGACGGGGTCCTGTTAGCTAGTGCGACCGTTTCTTTTTTTTTCGAATCATAAGCAAATGATTTTAGTCCTAAGCTTCACGATTTTCGCTCGCGCCCGTTGAAGTCAAGAGGGGAGCCTGCACATGCTAATTAAAAGGACTGCAAAAGTGGGATCGCGCGAATCTACGCGACAGAGACAACATTCGCGTTGAACCAGGATACAATTTACGCGTCGAAATATAATTGAAATTGAACTTCGCGAAGAAATTTTATAACTTAACCTCATTAAATTTTATCATTGAATTTCCACCAAACAAAAATAAAATATTCAATTTCCAAAATGAAAATGTTATTACATTCCTAAACACGATTCTGACGTAGCATTCAGCAGACTTGCTTGGTAGGAAACGAAAGACGAGTCGTCGGTAAACATTGTTTGCGTACGAATGAATTATATATAATTGAGCGAAATGTTTGGCTCAAGATTAAAATGTTCCATCGCCTAATATAATTTTGCCATGTTTTACAAGATATTGCAAATTTGTTTTGTATGTTAAAATCACAATATTATAAATTACGTAGTATAAATTACGTATAAAATACGTAGCAAAAACGCTCATCTTTGTTTGTGTATATTTCATAATTGAACAGCTGGCGTAAGCTTCTTCTAGCGTCTTTGGAATTGTGAGAATCCAAACGTGGCGCTTTCGATACATTGTTTATTTTATACTTGCGACATTGTCGTAATCAGTATTAGTGTCCATGAGTGTCTTTTTGATGATGGTCGCATGATCAAATCATCGGTGGCTTTTTTTGCGCCGTAATTGGCAGTATTAATTATTGTCGTCATTTCGTTGTGAAGAAATGTACAGTATGCATTTGGGCGATTTTATTGAAAATGTAACGTCTATTCTATTCAAAATCAGAAACGACACGTAAAAATCCACTTGGAACTATGTGAATCAAAATATAAATATTCGCGAAACTTACACATAAATTTCATTTGCACAACTGACGTATCTATTCACGTAACTGAGTTATAGTATTCACGAATTAGATGAGTACAATATTCGCGCATCTGATCATTTTATTTCCGCATAACTGATGAAAAAAATCGGTAGTTTCGCACAAGTGAAAATCACTGGCAAAGAGTACTTTGCGTACCACCACACAGCACTCGGTCGTACTCTGGCTACGCCTCATGCTCCCTTGAGCGTTGTTTCAAGAGTCAGAGTACGACCTCGCGATGTGGCTATTCGCGCCCTTGATACGAAAATAACTATTTCGTCACAAGTGAAGATAACCTGCATTTGTATTCGCTAATTTCAAGGAGAGAAACACGTTTTCACTCCCTCAGGAGAGAAACTCTCCATCGGGAGTGAAAATGTGTATCTCTCCCTAAAATTAGGGAGTAAAAACGCGGTTTATGTTTTCGTGTGACGAAAAATTACTATTGTTACTCAATCTTTACACGACAAACGGGCTCGATTTGTTTGCGATCGACGCTGGATAATTTTACTTGGTCATCGCAATATTGAAAAGCGCCTGCCCACTTTTTTAGCGTAAACCGGAACGGTCGATTTGAATTGTCGTGCGATACTCCGCGTGAGCGCGAGTAAGATGTTAGCGCGCGTGTATGGAAGAAAGAATTGAAAGAAAGACCGCCCATCCCGTGGATACGTTTGAACTCCTAATTACCCACTGTCACTTTCATCAGTTAAGAAGCCTCCATGGTGTAGTGGTGAAGGCATCTGCCTGGCGAGCATCAGAACGCGAGTTCGATTCTCGTCCGGGGGCGTTTTTCACTACCGCAGCATGGTGTGCGTCAGGTGGAAAAGTTACTGGTTCGAGGATCATGTCTGGCCAATAGATGGCACCATGACCTCCTACTGGTAACTCTGTACATCGAATTTACGAGTTTTCACAAAAAGTTACTTACGTTTACTGGCGTAAAAGAGAGGAAAACCAAGTTTACTGGCTCTCTCTCATAGCCAAAAAATACAACAAGCACAACAGTTTCATCAGTCAAGACTGTTTTTACTAACCGGTATTTTAAGAGACCAAGCTCTCCACAAACTTTATCAACTCGATCCATACGCGTAATCCTCCGCGGCCGTAATTTGTTCTCACGCCTATCGTCTTTCTGACAGTCAGCCCACACGATCAACGAATTTCTAGTACCGGCTTTGCAAAGATCGAGCGCACAACAAGGGCGACACTTCGCGAGTGTCAAAATGTACGCCCGTCTCTACTAATCGGTATTTTAAGAGAACAAGCTCTTTACAAACCGCATCAACGCGATCCATACACGTAATCCTCCGCGGCCGTATCTCGAGACTAACTGCACCACAAAGATGGCACCTCACACATGCCGATCGTGCACGCAACCCAACCGGCCATCATGGAAGTACAGCGATCCCCCAAATGGCACCTCACACATGCCGGATCGCGTGGTTTTTTTTTCCCTCCCGTTTTCCGATAGCTCGATTCCTTCCGGGAATCCTGTGCCCGCGATTCGGCCTGCATTCATCCAACGCAGCTCGCTTCTCCGTCCTCGTTCACCACACTACACGCTGCACGGTCATAACAATTTTCTAATACTATCGCGAGATAGAATATAAGCAAGCCAGTTTAATTAGACACATTGTATCAACTGAAGGCCATAGTACATTTTCGAATTTACTTTATGCGATCATTCCCTAATCCTGAATCAGTAAAATTCAGTGCGTCCCAATTGCTAACGCAGTGAACGAGATCAGAACAAGATCGTAATCATTTTCATTAAATTCACAATTTTATTTCGCGGAATGCCAGTTTTCAATGTAAACGCGTGATTCAAACTTGCTAATATCGATGAATCGCTTGTCTGTTAATATCTTTCATTGTTTGCTTATCTCCTACCTTGTTTTTACATTTCCAGTACGTTTTATACGTATACAATATACGAGTTCGAACCTGGAACAACTTATTCTACGATGTCTGTTTATATATCAAGAAACATAACACAAGAAATGAAAGTTAGGAAAAGTTTCGATTTAAGGGGCCTACCTGCAAACTTTGAAAAAATGCATTTTTCAAATTTTATATATTTTTAATCTATGTACCTCAAAGATTTGTTGACCAAAATTTTAAAGCGTTCTGGCGAAAATTGACGGAGTTACAGGTTGTGAAAGGCCACCGCGCATAGCTAGTTTCAGAGCAGCTGAACGGCGGCGCGCTCTTTGCATACTTACAAATGTACATCAAGTCGCTATTGTGTTCGTGCGTGTGAATGTAGAGGGAGCTGGCTTAGTTAACCTGCGACACGCATTCATTTTGTAGTGCTATCTAGCTTCAAAATAAAGAAAGTTGTCACGTGCGTCGTGTGGTTTAAATATACTTACAGTTTTTTAAGTTTTTTCAGCGTTTGATGTTTTCGCTTTTTTTTTTTTAATAAAATTGACTATGTCCATGTGATGGGATTATCGAAAAGGTACGAGGGAATTGAGGTCGTTGAATCAATTTCGAAAATCAAGAAACAGAATCCGAAATTAATCGAAAGTGATGCGGAGAGTTTTAGCACTTCAGCGACGAAACTGAAAATGAACATCTTTAAGGCACATTGACTCCTTCCTCTAAGAAGGAGTTTCTTATGGCCCAAGGATTGACGATACTGTGTAAGTATCTGTTTCGTTAAAGTAATCGTAATCAAAACAATATTTTAAACTTTAAATGTGATTATCTCAAAACCACTTCTTTAAATGCGGTGACCACGATAAATGGAGAACCGATGAATCAATTTAACTGATTCTTGGTCTAAATATTCCACGATAAATTCTCTAGCGGGCAATCGTTCTATTTTATTGTACAATTAAATTAACTATATTTTTTGAGCTCTCAAAATCAAATTTTATTGGTCGAAAAATGAACTTTTTTTTAAACAGTCGCCATTTTGTTTTTTATCACTTTTTTTCAAAAAGGAACGATTGCCGCCTAGATCTAAGTCTAACAATCAAAGTCTAATACAAAATTCATGTTTCAGATGAAAATTGTAGGGGGCAGCGTGGTCACCGCAAACCATGTACAAAAAAAGGACCTTCCAGGACAACATTCATATCAAGACAAATAATGATTATAAATGTATGAAAAAATTCTAAATGAATAATATATAAAATGCCAAAAACGTTTCTACATAATATATTTTAGTTTCTCCGAAAAAAATTTACATTTACCCCATTTTTACAGGTATGCAGGTAGGCGTAACAATTTAGATAAAACATTTTTTTACAATATATAGCAATTTGCATGGCCATCGTTCGTTATAAACGCCATTTTGATGTTTTTTAGCCTTGTTTTTCGACCCCAGTGACGGGATATAGTCTCTTAAGCGTTATCGAGACTCTGATTTTTTCACCCACACAAAGTGGAAAAAATTTTTTTTTCACATTGGAAAAAACCTTTAGAAAAATCCTAAAAAATTTAAAACATTTGAAAATATTCCTTATCATCTAAAATAGGCCGAATATCGTTCACTGCACCTTAGAGAGTGTATTGACAAAGTTTCAGACAGAATGGTCCAGTACTGAAATATGAGAAGTTGATTTTTTTCACTTGTTTGGGTCAAATACAACAAGAAATAACATACTTCTCGGTATCAGAAGTAACATACTTCTTAATATCCGAGAAAAAATGGAAAATATCCGCGAAAAACCGGGAATTATATTTTCATTTTTTCTGGACAACCTGTTGAAACTAGTTTCTGATATCTGAGAAAAAACCTTTTTTCTTAAAATTCAGGTTACTCACAACAAGTAGTTCAGTCTGCATAACTGCTTTTTTACCAGTAAATTAATAAGTCCAAATGATTGAATTGAGTGAATATTGGTCTATATTTGATAACAGCTACGTCACCAATAGCGACCAACGATTAACCAGTCCTTCTGTAAAATTATTGGTTAAAAATTTACTGATATTCGATCATTCATCACGTGACATGAACATCATCTATAATCCTTGATTAAATACACAGAAACAAATAACTTGGGTGAAAATTGAATTTAATCAATTTTAGTATTGGTTTATTGGGTATTATATTAGAAACCCATTTTCGTTTAAACATGCTTTTAAACATTATTTGTCGATATAAACGTGTTTTTATGATACATTTATCGTATAATGAATCTCAATGTTAATTCTTATTTTCCAGTAACTGGAAAACGATTGGATACAATTATCAGAAGAGAAATACAATTTTCTGTAATACACAATCTCTGTTTGAATTTGATTTTGCAACATAATATGTCTACTTTGTCGAATGATCGCAGCTAAAAATAATTCTGAATCGGAGATGACTTACATTTTCGCAAACATAGGTACATATTCAAAAGAATTCAAGATGATACATATCATAATTCAAGATGATAAATCATTGTATTGTCAACTGAAAATCGACTGATGTACTTTTCTAACAATTGTATTTTGTATTAAATTTCGATTCAACATCAGACATTTTTAATCGTTGTATGTAATTCTACGTTTTCTGTTAGTTGGTAACTTTGTAATAGCAAATGTATTAATAAAATGTGCCCGTATCTATTTCTTAGTCAATATTATTATTATTATTATTATTATTATTATTTGTGCACATGTATATCGGATAATTTAACTAATGGAATGAAGACAAAATACGCGAGGAAAAATTTTTGTTCGATGACATTTTTCAAATTTTAATGACAGTTTTATTAATTTGAGCTGATTTTTATTTTTCGTGAATATGAACTTCAACACATTTTTCTAATGCATGAATTTGTCCAAAATCGTGTTTAATAAACTTCGATGGATTTAATTAAGTTGTATTACAATGGTTACATTATACGATAATTAAATGCTTGAATGCTGGTAGATTCGCTTTATTTTGCAGTGAGCAACTTGATGTAAAGCAGGTAAAAAAGAAGACCTACATTATCGATATTTTTTAAAACTTTCATGTAGTTGATTATTAGTTTTTTGTGACATTCATTAACAAAGCATAGAAATAATGCTCTAATTATGTTTTGTAAACTATACAATTAATTTCATTTTATAATATCACTTATAATATTTTTTTTTAAACAAAGATCACAAGTCGACGGGTTGAAGTAGTTGATTACAACGAGAGGTAGCGCTTTGTGCGTCGTTGATAAGTGGATAAAGTTTAATGAGATTTAATCTTAATACGATGAATTGCAACATAAAACTTGAGTTGTTGTAATTTTCAGTGTATTATCCCAAATATCTCGATAGATACCGATTTCGTAGTACGAAATCGGTGACGTAAATTAAAAAAACATCATTTTTTTCATACATGAAGCCACTGTTTCATATTAATTTTATAATATAAAATCACTGGTATAAAATTTTCAGTTAATAAAAACGTCTAAAAGCTTTGATTACAAACTAGGACTTTAAAGAATAGGCTCTAATATGCAGCACCCGAAAATAAATCACGTACGATTAAATCTAACTACGTCCACAGACAAAAAAGTAAAATTACGTCAATTTTAGTGTAACAGGAATGCCAAAATTTTAAAGTATTTTTTTCACAGGATATGAAATAATTTCGTGGAATAAACGAAAATTTCGTTTTGCGCGTAAAAGGAGGTAGCGGAATAACAATGTTAAAAGTGCCCTCGGGAGTTTACAATTTTTTATGTTGAAAAACATACTGGTAGGGCTAGAAAACTAAAATTTCTGGCGGTGTTAAGCCGATTCAACAGCAGTATAAGAAGTAAATGAAATAAACTCGTTTTTAAGAGGTTTTAAACGGTTTGATTTTTGCTGTTAAATTCCACAAACTAATATTGTTTGTCAGCAATCCTGCGATAATTTTTTGACTTAGAGGACGGTCTGCGAATTTTTTTAGATTATTATAGCAACATTTTAGCCCTCAAATTAAAGAATAAACGCAAAAAATTTGTTTCCTTCCTTTTTTGAATCGTTTCTCAGGTCTTTTTGCAGATAAAAAAGGCTAAATACAGTTTATAGCCCTATATCCCCTCTACGATCTGTCCAATTTTTAAGTAATTATCATGTGATTTGCACCCGACAGTTCAAAAAGAGTTAAATAATTCTTTAATTTTTAACGTATTTTGCATTCAATACTCACTGAGAAAAAAATATAGTAATAACAACTAAATATTTAGTTGGCTTTTGTGACAACTGCATATTTTAGTTGGGGCAAATAAATTTTTAGTTACTGCAACTACAAAATAGTTGCCGGAACTAAAAATGTAGTAGGCTCAACTAAAAAGACAACTTGATGATTTCCTGGACAGTTCCAACTAAACATATTTTTCTAAGTGCTATTGATTTTATTTTATTTTATACGAATTATTTAATTCTTTTTGAGCTGTCGGGTACAAATCACATGATAATTACTTAAAAATTGTACAGATCGTAGAGGGGATATAGGGCTACAAACTGTATTTAGGCTTTTTTTTATCTGCAAAAAGATCTCAGAAACAATTCAAAAAAAGGAAGAAAAAAAATTTTTTTGGCGTTTATTCTTCAATTTGAGGGCTAAAATGTTGCTATAATAATTTAAAAAAAATTTAATATTGGCATTTAATATTGTGAAATAAAACTTAAAACAAGATTTTACAGTTCAGAAACTTTCAAACAATTAATATGAATATAGTATACTATATAATCTTTAAGTTTAATAAAAAGAAAAAAAAAAAAAAAAGTTTTTAAGATGTTAGCACTCAAATAAAGCTTATTTTAATTAATTCACATTTGTTTGACTTATTTAAGTAACGGTCATTTTCTACATGTCGACAATCAAACCATGAATAATTATCGTTTCGACGAAGATTATAATGTAGTTGAATCATAATTGAACCCTTTTCTAACCATATGTTAAGCGGAAACCGATATTGTAAATTTTAGTAAATTTCCTTAGTAGAAATTAAATGAGTCGGGCCTTAAATACATAAAAGAAATAAAAATAAAAACATAAGGAAGAAGTAGGGTGTGTTTTAATATCGTACACCTTATTAGGGCATGTAAAGGCTTTCCAAAGTCTTCAACTTGGTGTAACAAAAACGGGTAAGCCTCATCAGGCCATTATAAGGCTACATTAATATGAGCTACATTGAGACCCCATTATGATATAATTGAGCCCTGGAAAAGTTTACCTAGTAATTAAAAAAAGGGAAAATTCAAATACACTTTATCACGTCATCGTAAAGCCACGCTGATAAGAGCCCTATCAAAGCATTCCTTATTATGATATCCCGCGTGAAAAAAAAGAGTGCCAGCTGGTCTGGCAAAGGTCTGGATCATGCGCGCGAACCAGACGTCTGCCAGTCGTATGCCACATCCTTGCCAGATCAATTCAGATGTTTCGTGTGTCACATTGTTTCACTCTTATGACGAAAAGTAAATGTAATACTTGAATTAGTAAGACAAATTGGTAATCATACAGTTTAGTATGAATTCATTCTTTTTTTAAGTAATATTTTTTATCTATTATTTTTATTCGCTATCAAAATAAGATCAGTAATACTTATATAGTTTATAATAAAATATTAAAAAATAACAATTAACTTAAAAATTAAAATTTGATATGAATGATTATTAATTACATTATCTTTAATAAAGATTAGTAGGCTGTTTATTTTAAGATCATAAATTGTTAAATAAAAATAAATAATATGTTGTATTGTATAAATTAAAACATATATTTTTTAACATATTTTTAGATGTAACATGATTAAAAATATTAAAAAAACAGTAATAATAACATATGTATTAAAATTTTTTTAATTTGTAATTATAAAAATCTGAAACATTAAATTATCATATAAATAAATATTAATTTCTAAATATTTAATAAATAAATTGTATTGTAGATTTTTATTCGGTTCAATATCA
>JABFOV010005872.1:0-11419 GCA_022817685.1 Aradophagus sp. ZL-2020
CCGCCGCAACAGACCCGCAGACACCGCCCAACGCCACTCGGCGTGCCCCAGAGCACAGACAACACCCCCCTAACACGCAACACAGCGGCCCCCCGCGCGGAAAGACGATGACCAAACAGCATCGACAGGGAGGGGGGGGGGGGAGGGGGGGGGGGGGGGGAGGGGGAGGGGGGGGGGGGGGGGGAGGGGGGGGGGGGGGGGGGGGGGGGGGGGAAAGGTGATATCGTTTCCCGGGGTCTGGCAGCTGGTGCGTACCTTGCGGACGGGCGAGCTGGACAAAGAGAAGCAGAGCGAGGAGAACGGCGCGGAACGGCGAGGCAGCCGGCGCCGTCATCGTAGCGCACATCCGCGGCTCCTAGCAGCGGCGACGGCGCGCTTGCATTTCCGGGCGCTTGCGATCAGCGGCCCGCGCGGAATTGCGGGCGCGAAATTGGCGGACGGCGAGGCGCGCGAACGTGGCCGTGCATCTTAGAACGCGCTGCGGCGCAACATATTGCCCGTATTGCACTGAGCGGCGCTACCAGCCGAGAGGTAGAAAGCAAAATAGCACTTTCACTCGGCGCGCTCAGGTCGGCACGTCGAGGCCATTGGTACCGCTCGCTCGGCAAGTCCGTGTCGCCGTGCGCCTGTGTGCGCGCGCGCGCGCGCCTTTTCAATCGGCCGTCGGGCGAAAAGAACGACGGCGGAAAAATCGTGCCATTGTTGCGTGCTCGTCGTATAATCCGTTCTCTAACGGCCCCTCCCACGTCATTGAAATTCCCCGGCCGATCGCTGTCCGCGGCCCCGGGGACGATCGACGGGACACGCCGCGGGCCTAAAAATAGAATGCCACGTTTTTGCAGCGCCCAACTCTGGCCGGCGTCTTCCGCGCGGTCCCCTGGCTCAACTCGAACGTGACATTTTTCTTCGCCAATAATATTTTTCAACGACATTTTCTAGTCTAGTTGCAGGCGCGGAAGTAGAAGCTGTAAATGTTGCATTTTGTTTACGTCGGTGCTCCCTGACAAAAAGATCCATGTAGGAAGCTATGCAGGGATTTGACAGAGGAACCTGCATAGGAATTTATTTGGATTCCTATATTTGAGCCTATACCATCTGGGAACTTATCTGGGTTTCATTATAGGTGATCATTTGATCAAATTGAACTCATATGGGAACCCAAGTATAAGTTATGTGGATTCTTATATAAGAACCCATACCATCTGGGAACCTATCGTGGTTCCCTTGTGGATGATAATTTGATCAAATGGAACTCATATGGGAACCCAAATAGGTTCCCAGATGGTATGGGTTCCTATATAGGAACCCAAGGAAGTTCCTATGTAGGTTCCTGTGTCAAATGTATGTAGGTTCTTATGTGGATTTTTTTGTTATGGCTTGCTTGTGTGAAATCGTGGCGATTTATTATGGTACAATGAATTTCCTTGATTTACTAGATTGGACCGATCATGGGAATTTATTATGAAGTGTTATACTTCGCATTGATCACTATTGTATATAATTTTATAAACAAATATTTGACTTGTAAAGATTGTATAAATAAATCTCTAGCCGGCGTGAAAGTGGTCGTTTTTGCTGCTGAAAATTATAGTGAGAAGTATGTCTTCTAGTGCATCGGGTGGAAAGTAACAGAATTGTCAAAAACTCGTGCAATCGCTACACTCGGCTTCATTTCATACGGCAAAAACGTTTGTTAACAATTCAGTTACTTTCCAGTTTCCAGGTTCTTTTAATTCTTACTTTCTTTCCATTACAAATGTTTCCTCAACTTAGTAGTGCAAAATAATAGTTTGTTTTTAACTCTCTATTCCGCGTGGGAAAGTAAGTCTGAAATTCGGCATGCATTTTGCATCAATTTTGCAACAAGTCTGGATCACAATCCCCTGCCAGACATACGTCATATCGTTGCCAGACTTAATGATCCGGCAACAGCATGGCATACGTCTGGCGAAAGGCTGGCCTGCGCTTTAGTTTCAGATTTGTCACTGTTTTAAGCGGCTTATTATAAGAAAGTTTAGCCGTCGGGCGTGAGGGTTGGGCCAGTATCAGATGCCGATGCTGCCTCAATGCTTCGCAGATGATTTCATGGTATTTGTCCTTATTGGATTGTTCTGTTATACATGTATTATATTTAATATACATAAAGCTAAAAATATCAAGCTAAAAGTCATATATTTTTTTGTCTCTTGAATAGCATATGACCAAATAAAGATCATCATAAATTAGATAAAGATATCTGAATAATCTTCACAGCAGTCGAAAGTAAATTATATATAATACTTTGTACTTTGTATTTTTTCCTCTGTTGTCAAAATTGTCAGATCAAATGTATCAAATTTGACGATTCTTTCTTTAAATTCTTTCTTCAAATCCCTGATTCTAGAAGTATCTAAAAAACGCATTAAATTCAATTCAATAAAAATATTATCTAATTGTACAACATATTTGCTCGGATTTCCGTTAATATGTCATATGTGACTAGAAATTTAACAGCCGTTAGATTTGAGCGAGCCAGTTTTTGCTCATAATTGCATCTGTTATGTTGCAACTCTTCAGATTTGATCGTAGTGTTGAAGTTGATCCGATTGCATCTGATCAGATTTGAACTTTAGGTTAATCATTGCTCTCATACTACGAATTAGTTTGCTTCAGATCTGAGGAAGTTAGTTTAAATGAATAAATAAATAAAGGAAATCAGTTTTAGATTGCACAATTCAAGTTAGACATTGTTGTTTAAGCTTCCAGTCGAAAAAAGTTCTTTTTTAAACAAACATCGCAATTAAATTTAATTTAAAACAAATCGGCAAATCAACGAAATTTATTCAGACAAAATATTATTTAACAGAATGGAATTTTAGCGAATAGAAATTGTCGAATTAATTTTCACCGCGTGTATCTGTTGCATGAGTGACGATGAGTGTCATTACTTTCAAACTTTTTTTTTCATTAATTGAAATGCGCATCCTTCTAAATAAGAAATATTTATTTCCTGAAGAAGAAAAAAAAGGTTGCTCTACTTTCATGTTTTTACAACGTTTATGAAATGGAAATTGATGACACAAAAAAATGTATGTCTTTTTCTATTTCTGGTATAATTTGAGCACATAACATCTTTTCGTAACAGGAATACAATAGATTGAAATTAAACAATGATATATCATTTTGATAATGATGTAATATGATAATATAGTAGTATAAAAATGTAAAAACTGTAAAGAAAAAACTTTTTTTTGTCATTAAAACTTTAAAAATATGCAATATTTTTTCTCCCATACCAAAAATGACATTTTCTGGTCTAAGAAATCACCGAAAATGTCACTTCTTACCCGTGTGATAAAAAAATGTCTGAGGCAATAAATAAAAGCTAAATAAAAGCTTCTCCGTCCGCTAAATAGATAAAAAAGCGCGTCTTGTAGAAAACTTATTTCATTGTTGATTGCGCAAAAAATCAATACTTAATTTTTTAAAAATTTCAATTGGAATATTTTTTTTGTTAATCAGACCGTTCTAAATGAAAGTATCGGGAGTTATTATTTTCAACCTGTGGACTGCAGTAGCAGCATATGGTAATTCAACCTTTTTTCATTTATGTAATGTAGGTGGCGCTGATATCTTGCAGAACTACAATTTTCAATTTTCAAGATTTCAATCATGATTTTATAATCACCTTTACAAATTTGCGTCTTTTTTTTTTCATCGCTGAAATGAGAATTTAAAACGTGATAAAAATATTTTGTATGTAACAAAAAATTAAAATTATTAATTTTTATGACATACAGAGGAACCAAGAGAGTAAAGAGAGATAGCAACATTGAAAAGAGTTGAAAGAGCTGTTCTTTAGAAATATGATTTCAGAGATGATATTGTTATTCTAAAGTAAATAGTGTTCAATCGTTGTTTTTTTTTTACCAAAGCTAATTTAAAATTAACACAACGCAATGGCAGAAAAAGTGCAAAAACGTTCTGAGGATTTAATTCCTGTGTTGGCTGAAATGGAAAGAATTCAAATCTTTGATAAATCAGAGACAACGTGAGTATAGGTTATTAGAATGAATACACGTGTTTTATATTTCTTTTTTACTCCATTTACTAATGTTATACATATTGACAGTTGAACAATTTATTTCTAGATATGTTTACAAATATATTTATTCATGCTCCTAATTATTTGTATAATAAAATAGTATCACGCATCGTTTAAAAATGAAGTATCAAAGAACAAGATTGATATTGAAAAATATTTATATATATTCCATCTGACAATTCTATAAAAAAAAGATTTCAATATGATTGTAAAAAACAAAGTTATACTTTATGAAAAATATATACATTTGTTTTTGCTGCAATCATATATTTCAATAATTTCAATATGCATATTTTGTTGGATGTATAGCATTACGAGCACTACAAATCATCAAAATATGTAAACCAAAAATTAATTTTACTAACTGATAAATGCTTCATTATAAAATATTATCACACAAATTGATGTTATTGTAATTACAAGACAAATTATATAATTATATTTACGTTTTTGTAGAGATATTAAAAAGAAAATTATAGCCCATGAATATAAGATTCAAAGAACAATAAAAAATAAAGAAGATTATTTAAATTATATCAAATATTTGTTGGGTCTTTTAAAATTGATAAAAGTACGAAGAAATGTAAGTATGACATTAAATTTATTTAACAAACAAAATTCTTAAGTTTTATAAATATTCTGTTTCTTTTAATTAATTGATTTTTATTTCACAGAAATTCGGTAATAAGGAGAAGTTATCAGTAATTGATTATAAAGTTTCAGACAAAGTGAATTCACTCTATCAAGAAACTATTTTTACATTTCAAGATGACATAAGATTTTGGATGGCTTATATACAATTTTGCAAACATGCTGTAAGTAAAACGGGAAATAGTAGAAAAGAAATAGGATAGACAACGTTCGTCCTATTTAATTAACTGTCCTACATGAGATATTTGTTTAAAAATGATTAAATCTTAGTAAATAATATTTTCAATTTCGTCTTAATTTAAGAGATAAAAACTGACTCATGACAAATCTAACGAAAAAACATTTTGCATTATATTTTTATTTTGTTTAGAAATATAAAAGTTCTGTACCTCGCATGATAACACGTATGTTACAAGTACATCAAGACAAACCAAAGTGCTGGTTGGTTGCTGCAATGTGGGAAAAAGAAGAAAATAATAATCCAACAACTGCAGAAGAATATTTGTTAAAGGGACTCCATTTTCATCCAGAATCTGCCTTGCTTTTGACAAATATTTTTAAGTATGTGTTTGAAATTTCGAGTTTGTAAATATGTCAGTTACTGTATTCATTCTATTCCTCTTCAATAGGCTTACTTTAGAAGTAGCAGAACAAAAACGAAAAAAAGATGAAAAGGACAAAGACCCCAAACACGATGCTGTTTTGGAGCATATGAAAAAAACTGAAGTGGTTTATAAACATGTTTTTACAAAAATTAAAGATCCAAAAATAATAATCGAACTTCTAAACGTAGCGAAAGGATACCAGCATACAGAGGAGTTACAACAACAAATGTTAACGTATGTAAAATAACTTTTTGTTTGACTTAAAAAATGGAGTTTTTCTAGACATGCCATTTTTAATATGGAATAACATAATATTACAATTATTTTGTATATAAAAGAAACTTTTATCTGTGAAAAGGTTGCAAACATGTAGTTATACTCAATTGTTCACAGTGATTTATTGCAAGAATTTGAGGATCAACCAATTGTTTGGGACACGATGGCACGTCGAGAACTTGAAGGCAATTTACCCCGACCATTATTTTATGAATCAAGCATAGAAACTGAAAGTACAGAAAAGAATTCATTAAAAAATCGAATTTCGTTGTGCAACGAAGTGTATCAAACTGCAGTAAAAAAAATTAATAATGAAGAAATATGGTCACTTTATTTAGACTGTTTACTGGAAATTAACATGGACACTGAAACATTACCAAATTTTAAGAAAAAATTACTAAAAAATGCTCTCATGCAAGGTTATCAAGCTGAAAAGTTAACAGAAAAATATTGTTTACACTGGGTAAATTATTATTATTGTTTCTAAATTATTACTATTTTATTATTTAATTATTGTTAGGCTACAACATTGCTTCTTTGATAGATAAATATGATGAGCAGTGATACTACGGATGAATCTTCTCAAAAAAAGATATACGATTTACTAACAATGGCAACTGAAACATTACCAAACAGTGTAAATTTATGGAATGCAAGATTAAAATATTTACTTTCTATTAATGATGAAAATGCGGCAGATGTATTTAAAAAGGTAAAAACAATGAAGTAATTGTAAATTTTTAATAAATGGAATACGCTTTATATTCAATATGTGAAAAAAAATTCGAATATAAAATAGTCTTGAAATCACAATGTTTATAAAGTGATAGAAATTTCATATTAGGCAATGTTCAAACAGTACTTCTAAATAATAATAATTTTTTATATTATTTCTATAAGGCCATAAAAATATTGGGTAAAAATTCTTTACCACTCTGGAAAACAAACTTGTCGTACATTCAAGCAATTTCTCCAGAAAAAATGAAAGAATTTTTTGAAGCAGTAATGAATGCAGATCCAGTTATAGCTAATGAAATGAAACCAATGTATGTTGAGTGGCTCGTTTTAAATGAAGGTTTGTATAATAACTTCCTTTATATCATAATAAATGTATTGATTTTTATTTATTTATTTTTTTTTTTTTCAAACTAAACATTAAAGTATTTTTAATTTCTTTTACCAATTTGTATATTACGAATATAGGTATTGAGGCAGCACGCGCGGTATACAAAAAAGTTTGTTTGGAACCACCATTTTGTAAAGAACTTCATACGAAAATGGCTGAATTGGAAACAATGCAGCTCAATATTGTTCCAAAATACTGTCGATATCCACATCAAATAGCGACAAAACAGTTTGGCAAGAATGATACTGACGTCTGGATGAATTATATTATGTTTGAATTAAAGTATGGTGATGTGAAAAATGCATCATTTATATATAATGAAGCTATAAAAACATTAAATAAACCACTGATCAGTGAAATGGTGAAAAAATACAGTCTAATGCAAATCAATTCAGATGTAGATATGTTAGATAATTCGATTTAATGATTGCACAAAATGATTATTATGTTATGTTAAAAATGCAAGCAGTTATTGTAATAGTAGCTTAATTACTTCAACAAAACCTTCGTAAAAACAAATTTGTAAATTTCTTAGTAAACATTTGCATATTTTTGTTATTTTAAAATAAGTGTTTTTCTTTCAAAACTGTCATTGAAATGAATTATTATATTAATGTAAACTTTGATAGAAAATAGTTTTTCTACAAAATTTATGAAATTGTATAAAAAATAAGGAGATCAAGCATACCATCGAATTTAGTTATTGAAAAGAACAATAGTGTTCAAAGTAAGTCCAACTTTTAAAAGATTCTTTTCAAGATAACTTAACAAAGCTATTTTCTGAAAAATATTAAATTGTTCAAAATTTTAAAGTTCCCTTTTGAAATTACCGTTACTTAAAATCTGTTTATACTGAATGCGTAATAAAAATCTAATTTTTTTTCTTAACTTTGCCATTGTTACTTCTCATAGCAAAAACTGACATTATGCTTAATCCTTAAATGTTCCTAGAGTTTGTATAAAATGCTTAAAAAAACATTGATTGCTTAATTATTATTATACTTTTTATGAGGAAAAATTATTTATTTTAAGAATTTCGTTAGGATATGTTTTATAAGACTGTATTATTTAGCGTACCTTAATTTGTAAATTTGTCCAGCGTGTATATAAAATTCATTATTCATATTACTTGTTCTGGCATGTTTTATATTTTAACCATCAATAAATTACTTAATTCAAGAATTCTTCTGAATTAATTTATGACTCCAAAGATACTTCATTTCCCATTTTCATCATAGCAACATTAGAATTCGTTTGATTATCAAATAATTCATTATTTTTGTCTTTCAATGGACACCTTGTATCAAGACACATGATATCTGTTGTCAAAGTATGATCTTTATTATCTAGATCTTTTTCCAAACGATGTAAAATTTGTTCCAAATTTTTGTACGCAGTCCTAAATAACAAACAAATAATAAAACAAATAATAAAAAACAAATGTTATTTGCATGTCTTATATACCACTTTTATTTTGTCTTTGATAAACAGAAAATAGATTATTACTTTGCATCGTTGTACTTGCAGGTCAAATTATTTTTTGTTTCATATAAATTATTAACTTCCTTTTCCAGTGCTTCTTGTAATTCATCCAAACAAAGTTCAAATTCCGGCCGAGATTTTCGATTATCTGTGCGTGTTTCTGCACATTTCACGAAACCTCCTTTATTTATGATTGCTTTTTCCAGACGCTCTATTTCTTGAAGTAAAACATTCATTTCTTTTTGCACCTGTGAATAATTATATCCACTTTGTGGAGGTATTTTAATAAGAAGAGTTTGGTCTTGCATTTCAACAATTTTACAATTTTAGCCAAATTTCTACATTTTCATCAAACATTCTCGTTATACATTTAAATTAAATTTAAATAAAATGAAATTATTGCATCTAATTTTGCTTAATTTGAACTCATTAAATATATATTGAATAATGAGTTACAAACATACACTCCATTACCTTTAACTTCTGCCAGTCTAATTCGCTTTTCACTTTCCTCGTTTGATAAACTCTTTTTCTCAAAGCAAAGTCAGTTGTATCTCTTTGAGATTTGATATCATTTTTAATGCGGTGACGCGTCATTTTCAAAGCTTCTTTAAAAGTGTAAATATCAGCAAGTTCTTCTTCAGCTAAGTGCTTTACTGCACGGCAGTGTTCCAACCATGCTTCGTATGAAATGATTCTACATGTAACAATTACATTTTATTTTATACATTGGAAAAAATTCTTTTAAGTGAAATTATAAATGTCATAATATAGTTCAACTTTGAATGTTGAACGAACTGCACTATTTTCCTTTTTTTTTTTTCATCTTTCAAACTCAAGCAATGTATTTTAATCGAAAAGAAAAATTAATTGAATAATCTAAGTTAAAATTCTCTAACAAAATTGTTAAAGTATTATTTACTTTTTCGGTGATTCCAATACAGTTGATCTGTAATCAGTGTTAATACTGTTTTCATTCAGAATGAAATTTCTTTGATCTATTTCAATAGCTTTTTCTTTATCTTTCAATTCTACTTCTAGAGTGTGTTTCACATTTTCTAAAGAATTAAGCTTCTCATGTATCATTTGTATTCTGTAATAAGTATTGAAGTAAATTTTTTAATCTTAACTTTAATGTTAAAGAAAGATGAATATAATAATATTTGATATATTGTTTTAAATAATACATATACGTTAAATATATTAATACAAAAATTAGTGCAAGAAATCATTTCGTTAAAATCTAAACATTACAATAACAAATTGCAATTTCATGTATCTTTCTTTAATATTTTTAAAAATCTTAGTTAAAGTAAAATATAAAATCTCAAAGAAACGAACGATTCACTATGATTTATTGTGAAAAATAACATAAAAAATTTATTTAATGTTAAATTGTTATTATTATCAGTGTTGTTTTTAAATAATTTTCGATTATCTATGTTACTTTAACCAGAGATTTGTTTATTAATTATTTAATAAAATGAATAACTTTTCAATTAAAGTTTCTTTTGATCTATCAATAGTGATTAATTCATTCTTCAGTTCAGATCCAGCGTCATCATTCGTCAATTCTGTAGGACGACGAGTTTCTCTGATAGTCATGCACTGAGTTACAATTTTCAGCGGAATAAACATTTGATCCAGATCGTGTTCGGTTTCAACCTTTTCGTCTTGCAAATTTTGAATTTCGTTGTTAATACGATCAAAGTATTTTCGCATCGTGGTCTGCCAATTGGATAATTCTGTAATTCTAAATTAAAATATATATATATATATATATATATATTTTAAAAAGAAGATAAGTCATATATGACTTAAAATGAAAAAAATGTGTTGTTCTATTCAAAATAAAACAAAATTACTTACGTTGGTTTTTTTTTGCTTAATTTTTGCGACGAAAAAGAAAAGCAAATAATGTAATAGTAAATTGTTTGAAAAGTTATTGAGTCCTTTCTTATTCATTATGAACATTATTTTTTAAAATTATATCAAAAGTAAAAGGGTTCAGAACAAATAAAACTTTCAGTTCAGGACAATTACAATTCAGTCACCCCACCTGTCCGCGATCCGTGTATTATTCATATAATTGTCCCACTTGGTTTTAATTTCGGTCTCAAATCGAGTTAGCCTGCCATTTTGCCGTTGATTGAATGCATCGTTTCTTAATAATTCAGAAGCTTGGTGGATTTCCCATTGCTTGGAGTACCACTCTGACATTTCTGTGTGTTACAATTCAGTATTATATTATATAAAAATATTATTTCATTTTGCGACTGAAATTTACACGTCTCAATTTAATCTTTCTTTTTTCAAAATTGTTCATAATAAAAACGAAAAATATAATACATATCACTTTGTGAAACTGATATGTCCGACGAAATCCAAAGAAGTTGGAAAAGCTTTGGAAAATGATCTAAAAATTTCCGAAAAGTCAAGAATTTGACAGATCTTCCAGACAGGTTATTTTCACAAGGATCTTTATGAAATTAGATTATATTTTATAATTATAGTTACTTTTATGAATCCATTTAAACATTATAAATACTATATGATGAAAAAGAAAAATATAATATACTGTATTATATTTTATTTCATTAATTTGCTCACCAACAGCAGACGGTTGGTCACATTTTGCTACTTGATTATTCATTGTGACGTAATAATAATTTGAAATTTGATGTTTATTAAAATGGAAACTGCAAAAGAAAGTAATGGTATACTACTGCTGATGAAGTCAATGTCGCACTATTAAAGATAGTGGTATCCAAGAGATATTGGTTGCTAGAGAAACCGGCGTTTGAATATACCTTAATCAAGAATTAATAACACCGTTATAATGTTTTGTTTATTAAATCTGTAGTATTGTTTTTAGCTAATTTTCATTTAGAAACAGAAACCACTTCCGTGTACTCCGTCGCGCTTTCCTGTTTTTTTTCTTTTTCTTTTTCATCGTGAATGCTGTGCTAACACGGTATGTTCGACGGAAACATTTTTCTCGGCGTGTAAACGCTTTCCGTAAAATTGCACAATGTTTGACATTGCATATCACCCAAACCCTGGTTCAGAGCTTAGACTATTTTAGACAGACAAATTTTTAGCCTGAAACTGTCTGAAAATGCATCTGAAAAATTGAGTCCAAATTCAATTTTTCATACAATTTATTGCTGAATGTGTCTGATTTTTAAAATCAGA
>JABFOV010005873.1:0-11432 GCA_022817685.1 Aradophagus sp. ZL-2020
CGTATATATATATATATAAATAAATAAATAAATAAATGAGCTTGCTGCGGGAGAAGTTTGCGCACTTGTTCGTATCCCTTGGAAGACAAATCATTGGCGCGAAATTCGAGATGGAGAAGGGATATGCACGTGTGAGGTGTAGAATGACAATCGGCGATTGTCGGCGCGTAAGCTCGGACGCGCGTGTGCGTGGATGTTGACCAATAACCAGTAACAATACGTTTCTTTCGATTCGCGAATTAACGATGTGTTGAGGAACCACCGATTCGGCAGCGACGAATTTCCGATTAAGCGTATTTGTGCGAAAAAAAAAAAAAAAAATAATAAACAAAGGTTGCGACGAAACAAAAGCCACCATGCTGCTCGTGGATATGTTTTGTGGCAGGATCATTAAGGATCTCTGCCATAAGGAGCTGCTACCGTTGAAATTTATATTCTTCGTAAAAACTTCGAGTAAGTTACAAAGCACTTTATCAATCCTTTATGTGAAACGATCCAAAGCTTTTCCGCTTCAAAGTTCAAGTGATTCGAAGGTGCGAAATTTCACGTTGATTAACTTGCCGAAGATAAGCGTTGACAAGGAAGAAGAAAAGAGATATTGTCATTAAATTTATTGATTTGCCGGGATTTTAACGGCCCGCGTCGCCACACGCAGATGCTAGATAAGAAGGCGTGAGATTCTTAGTGCGATTACGCGACGACTGTCAAGCGAAAATTGTTGGAATTAAGGGTGTGAAAATGCGCCGGCAGTATCATATTAAATGTTAATAAAAACGGCTCAGTATCGACGGAAAACAAGGCGCGATTTTGGTCCGCGAGCAAAGAGTACGATACGGATCGCACGGATGTTGTTATGCAACGAAAAATCTTTTCTGGGCTGTAATAAAGCATTAACGTTAATCATAAATTTTGTCGCTCGTAAGTCAAAACATTTACGACTTACGTGCAGTGAAATTACCTCTCCAGTCGGTTTGCGACAATTGCCATTTAATTTATATGTTTGAAATTTATAATTTATATGTTTCGTATTTATAGCTCGAGTGTTTCAAATTTCGATACGAATAATTTATCATAGATGTAAAAATAAACGCTTAAATAATCATTTTTTATACACAAATTAACACCGCTTTTCGAGGTTTTTAATCGGGTTTCCGAGACCCGTGCGATCATTTCAAGGTAAAACGGATGCCATACACAGAATGATGCTTATAATTTTACAGTTCAAATGCACTAAAGATAGGACATATAAATGTTATTTCATTTGCTCGTCTTATACGGGTCTGCCAAACCCGCGTGGTAATGTTAGCGTCAAACGAATGTTATAAATTGAATTATGACGACAATTTCACAGACCATATCAATTCAAAATCGCGAAAAAAATTGATCAACGGTTCGCCTAAACATGTTGTTTCATGCTGAAGTTTGAATGAAAATTGTTTCAGCTTTGTACGTATTGTATCCTTATCTGACGATCCACATGCGGGAACTTGGAATAAATGTCGAGGAGACGGCGATAATGAGCGCGATCACACCTTTCGTGGCGATTATCATGCCGCCGCTCGCGGGAATGGTGGCCGATCGAATCGGCAATTTTAAGGTGAGTCAGCCGGGACGTCCGAATCAAAAATCGCGAGTCTTTCTACTCGATCTAATCGGCGAGTCGAGAACACTGTTGAGCGCGCCACGGCTGCGATGTGCAAAGTTGAGTGCAGTAATAACGCTTTGTGGCAATGTTTGATGCAATAATCGAAACCGGAATATACAGTTATCAAATGCTAAAAGAAGAATCTGCAGCTCGGCTGGAGGTGAAACATTCGTCCGAAAAAGGATCGCGGCTTACTTCTCCTTTCAATTTTTCGTCGCGAATGTTAATGAACCGAGCGCTTGAAACGTTGATAACTAACTGTACAATTGAATTTTAATCGATGTTATTCAGAATGTTGAATGCAAAACTTTGTTTCATGTCTTTTTCTTATGCCGGTAGAATAGCAGCAGTCGAAATAGTTTGATTTTCGTAATTAAGGTGTTTGAAATATAGTATTTCCGAAATGCTCAAAAACTGACAGTTTTATAGATATAATATTTCATATTTTGCAATTTTTCGCGAATTGTTTTTCTGTATGATTAAGGATTCAGGTTGTAAGAACCTTTTATTGACGAGAGTAAGTTTAATTAAAAATACTTCAAGATTCAAGGATTCTTGTAGTCTAACACTTTCATGGTCAAGATTATTGAGTTCATATAGGCGATTTATATGATTTAAAAATTACTTTCTATTATAGTAAAAATACAATATTTAATATCTCTTACAGAAAAACTACATTGAAACATTGATTTATTTTTTAATTCATTTATTAATTTGTTCATTATTTCGGTGTTATTACTCTTTTTATAAAGGAAACTTTTTAAACTTCAACAGTGAAACCGTTTTGTTGATGGTTGATTAGATGCACGAAACCATGCGTAGTGGTTAACACTACCGATTGGGTTTTGTAAACACTTTTTTTTTCGCCCGCATTACCTTGACTAGCATATCATTCGAGAGCGCGAATTCGAAAGTGTAATTAATTTTACAAAAAGGTTAAGAGCCAGCAAAACTAGCGCTACAATCGCGGCAGTTATTGTCACTCGTTTGCTAATTAACTTTTTTGATTGTTGTATTTTTCTCTATAGCTTTTAATGGCGATACTTTCAGTAATTGGAGGACTTGCAGCGCTTTTATTACTTTTAGTTCCTGTCGGCCGAGTGACAATCAAATATCCCGATAGGGTTATTCTAGGTCTGAGCTGCGGCTCGAACGACGGCGGATTGATTTACTCGTTGGGCAACGAGCAATCTTGCATGAACCAAATTAACGAAACGTTAAGCACCAGGCTAGAAAGTTGCGGGTAAGAGCGCATTGTCACTTGCATCTGGCTTGCGTTTTAACACACTTTCAATTGAACTGCTATCAATTCGTGGGCGAAGTGCACTAACGGCGCTTCGAAAGCAATTGCATCTTTTTTTTTCAGCGTGTCTGACTTTGATTGTAATTTATGTTGAAACATGCAAAAAAGTTATTAATACGATTTCCCATGAATTTAAGAATAATTTACAGCACGTTTCACTTTTATAAATTTATGAGAAAATTAATTATATTTTTGTCTACTTATCATACTGCAAAAACCAAGTGTTTTGAAACTAAAAATACGTGTAACGATTCAAAAACTATGGAAAAGTATGTTTTATTTTGAAACACTCGTTTTTCAAAGCGAAATCCTGTGATAAATTATTACTGCATGTTGTGTGTGATTTATAATGTATAAAACATTTAAATATTTAAAATAATTTAAACATTTCCCATGAGCTTTAACATTGAAATTAATTATTGATGTTTACAAATGTTGTAATAGTATATTATTGCCTCGGGCGCAGTGGCAATAAGTGGAATTTACCGTCCTAGGGCGATAAAGATACTCGAGGGAGTAGCCCGATATTTTAAAATATAATCAACATTTAAATTTTGAATTTTTTTTTCAACTTAATTGACTCAAAAGCTTTTATTTGAGGGAAAATTTTAAACCTTTTACTGTGTAAAACGCAGTTTGGAGTAATAAACTTTAATTCGTAATGAGTGCATAAGTTTAAACATTTTAGATGTAACAAGAAATTATATATAATAAGAATAAATAACTATTAATCGTTCAAGACTGAACTGCGTTTACGATGTGAAGGTATACTTGATGTTTTGCTTCAAGCCAGATTAGTTTTATACTTACGGCAATGTTATTATTCTTTCAAGAATAAACAAATTTTTTCGCCCTATTTTTCGCTTTGTTCGAAATCTAGCTATAATGCGCCAAGAATTAATTTTTGATGAAAAAAATGAAATTTATTGTCGACAAATTTTTTTTTACTTCAGGACAGTTTTGACTAGGATAAATATTAAAACTATTTTCATCGCTGTAAGTTATTTATTTATAATTAAACATTCTCAAACGTCTTAAAACTTTTTGACTATATTTTATGTTATATAACATTAAAAATATATTGTGTGTTTCATTTTGAAACACTTTGACTTAAAGCATTTGCAAGTGTTGTCAATGTTAAAGCTTATAGAAAATGATTAAGTGTTTTACCTTTTCAATTATATTCAAAATAATTAGTTTTTACAATTATCTGAAGCTAATATAATCCTATTGTTCACAAACTTTGTGTCATTTCCTGAATCTCACACATAACAATTTTTGTTTCAAATACATTGTCACCTGCCAATTTTATTTCTTAATTCTTTTTGTGCAAAATTGCATCTTGTTACAAACGCATTAAAAAATTTTACGTCTCAGCGCTGAATTAATGCCAATTACGTGACATAACATCTTGATAAGCAAAACACAATGTTCCATCGAAAAATTTTTTATTTACATATTATAATGTAATATAATGGAATGGCGATAAAAAGTCGATTGGTTTAAAGTGAGTCAAGATCGAATAAAAGTTTCTGCCGACTCAAATGTTCTTAAATACTCGAAATTGTATTAAAGATGCCGAATGACAATTTCGCATTGAAACGATAGCATGACCTAGAAAGTGATCATTGCAAAACGGAACATTGCGTGCACGATGGAAGTTCATCTTTAATGATTAACCATTTTCTTCCGCGCAAGGACAGGCCAACATTTTTATTTTTCCTTTTGTCTCGTCTTTCAAAACCTCGCTAGCTCACATGCACACACGCGCATTCATGCAACGTACGCGGTTTATCAATAATTTATGCACCGATCACAATACTCTCCCGTTACTGGCAACTCTCTCGACGCTCACTACATTTAATATCGTAAAAATGAACGCGAACATTTAATTGACGTAATTGAGCGTTTTAATTGAATGGCTTATTTGTTTTGAATTCAATATGCTGCTGCATCATTCCAATCGGGTCAATATCATTGTTGATTTTTCATACTGTCGTGAAAAATTATTTCTATAGTTAGAGATTTAATAAGTCGTAAAAATTAGCTTATTGGCATCATTTCACTTGTAAAATACTTGTGGAATTCTCGGTCAACTTAATTTTTGTGAAAAATTTTAATATCGTTAAAAGTTCTTCGTGGCAGATAATTTGGAAATACGTTCAAAAAATAAAAAAAGCGCGTTTTTTGTGTAATTATGTTTGCAAAAAATGTACCAATGTCCAATATCCAGTAAAAAACCAAAATCCAGTAATACTAAAATTTTTCATCGTTGTTGATCAAGAGTCCATCTGTGAGAGTCGAAATGCAATCTTTGATGATTATGTTAATTGAAAAATAAGACAATATTTTATAACGGTAAATGCGATTTGTAAATATACATATGTATTATATTTGTGCAATAGATACGGTTGTTTTATTGATACAAGTGATAATGAAACGGCGAAAGCAATACTGAAGTCGGAAATGTACGTGATGAACGTTCAAGATTTGTCGTCGAATCACAACTTTTCACGAGGATACACGATTCCATCTTCCATGTTGCCGAAGGTATGCAACACGAAATAAAGGAACCATCGGTAATATCATATTCCACTGAATGTGATCAAGTTAATTTTTATTGTTACAGGAATTAAGCAAAGAAGAAATCAAGCACTTTCGAGAAATGAAAAACAATGAATACTTCGATGTTTCGATACGTCATTTGTCAAAGAATTATTTCTTCTTTCCTGCTAAGCAACTGCTGTTTTCCTGCAAAGAGTATTTCGTGACAAACAATGTTACTGGAACGGAAGAGAAGCAAAAATTGACAAACTGCTCTTTCGACACGAGCCATATGTTGGATTTGGTAAGAAGAGTTTAAAATAATAATTTAATGAATGTAATAGTAGCACAAAAGTTAGGTAAAAATAATTCTTGTATTCTTTCTTTATAAGTGTATGTATAAATTTAATTTTTTTATATGTTGAAAAATATTGTTTTAAATTATAAATCAAGACTGTACATAAATAATTATGATTTAGAAGAATAGAATTCATTTTTTTACAAGCTGGATCTACAAACTTACATTGTAAATATAATTACAGAATACAACATCTTTCGTTCCGCATACCTTTAAATCAAACTTAATACCAATTACTGGAACTAGTCAAGATATGTTCGAAGGCAAATTTTCGTATGTTGTGGATACCATGCAATGGAAACAAGAATTCACACCTGCGCGATGTAACAATTACGATGACAACATTAAAGTGGATTTTACAGTGCAAACTAGAAACCAAAATAATTCTTCTGAATACGAAACATTGGATTTTACAAACTGCACGAAAACTTGTATTCTATCTATTCCAAGATCACAAGTGTGTATGAACAAAGATAAAATCGTTGAATATAACACTAAAGTCACTTTTTGGATGTACCTTACCATAAGAATATTTATCGGTAAGAATATTAAAATCATATGTTTAATTGATTGCCTTAATTCATCGCTTATAAAAATTTAATTTTGCTTCTTTTTGATTTACCTCAAAGTTTCTGTTGCATGTAGCAGTTTTCCGAAAAGTTATATTTTGTATTGCAAAATTTACAAAATGTGTATGAAACTTTTGAATATTTCATTTTTAGAACAATGCGTCTTTAGAAATTTGTTAAAAGCCAGAAAACTGAATAACGTAACTCGATTGCAGGTATTATTGGTGGAACTGCATTCGCCATGTTCGAAGGAGCGGTAATAGCTATTTTACGTGAACAAAAAGCTGATTACGGAATGCAAAGAATTTACGGAAGTATCGGGGGCATGATATCGTCGCCATTGTCAGGTCTAATGATCGATTATGCAAGTCGAAATCAAGAATACACCGACTTTAGGTAACCGGCCTTTTATTATCATTATTCAAATATGAATGCAGTTTTTCCTTTTGAAAATGGATTTCGGTTTTTTATTTATAGAGATTGAGACTTTTCAATGACTCAACACTGAACATCAATTATTATATAAATGCTTTAGAGTAAATTATCATAAAGACAATGATATTTGATCTCATTTTTTTAAGCGTTTTTAATTATTTTGGACACCAATCAAATTCAATAAGTTTAATTAAAAACAAAGACAAATTTTATTAAAAATACTTTTAAATTTTGACGTACAAGATTTTTGCAACGTTGATGAACCGATAAATTTGTGTTTTGCACTTTGAATTAAATGTAGTAAACTTTTCGCACATAAAATCTAAATATCATAATCATGTATCTTTTATTATTATTTCACAAAATTACTGAAGTGAATGAATCTGTTTAAAGGCCCGCCTTTTATTTATACGCCATCCTGAAAATTATTTCTGGAGCTCTAATTATGATGATTAACCTGGAATTTAAAGCACCTGCACATAATGTTGTCAGTGACGTATTGTCAGTATTGAAGGATATTGAAATCGTTGCTCTTCTTTTAACTTGCTTTATTTTAGGTAAGAAACAATGTGACATAAAACATTTATAATACAAAATTTCATTTTAAATTTCCAATTAAATAAAAATAATATTTTATTTAATTTTTTAATTAAAGAAATATGTTTTTTTTTATTAAATTTTAATTTTGAGGAGTTGTAGTTGATGTTGTTAATGATGATGGTGATCCTGAATTAAAATTCAATTTGTCTATTAATTTAAAGTTAATGATTTAATTACAATCCAAACCACATTATTGCCTTTTCTCATTTGGATCTTCTAGACCCAAATAGTCATTTTCGTTTTAAAATATATAATTCACTTTTATCAATATCGTACCATTCAGTGTTAAAAAAAAATAATAATCATAATAAATAAAATAAAATAATAAAATTCAATTTCCAGGAACTGCTTGGGGTTACATAGAATCATTCCTCTTCTGGTTTTTGCAAGATTTGGGAGGATCTAGGTCATTGATGGGAATTACTGTTACCGTGGGAGGTATTGCCGGATTGCCGTTGTTAGTCTTATCTGGTCCAATTATTAATAAGATTGGTCACGCCAATGTCATCTTTATTGGATTTATATTTTATTGCATAAGATTAATAGGTAATTAACTAAAACATCAACATTGAATACATAACTGCATAATTACTACAAATTAATGGTATTATTCAGGCGGACGTTTTCAATTTATAGTTAAGCGATTGAATTTAACAAACTGCAATTTTAATTATAGGTTATTCCTTGATTTATAATCCTTGGCATTCACTGATCTTCGAAGCTTTGGAATCTATAACTTCATCTCTAAGTTTTACTGCCGCCGTTACTTATGCAGCTAAATTATCAACCACGTCCATCGATAGTTCGATACAAGGATTATTGGGAGGACTCTACTATGGAGTTGGTAATTTCTCTTTTGTTTATTGCTTCTCTTGAGTCTAGTTCTCTTATCGTTCAACAGTTCAGACCATGTAATAAAATTATCAACAGATGCGTATCGGTGATTCGCAATGAAGACAGTAAAATGCAAAAAATCAATACTGAAATCTACACTTGGTCAGTGATTGAAAAATTTTATGTATAAAGTATTTTATTTCATTTTTGTTATACATTTTTTTTAATTTTCATTATGGAATTATATTTAAATTGTATCATAAACATTCATCATCCGTCAATTTTTTTTCAGAAAGACTACGAATAAATACGAATAAATAAATTAATCGATTTTCAATATAAAAATTATGTAATAATAATTTTAATACATTTATAACAATTATTACTGTACATTTATAAAACAAAAATAACTTTTTAAACTTAAGGATATATCATCTTTTGTACAAAAATGTAGCCGATCACCTTTTTATTAATATAAAATTCAAAAAAAATGCAATTTTCTTGATGCTCCTGCAGCAGTGCTAACTTCTATACACAACAGTGAGAAAAGTTGTTGTCGTTAGGCGGAATTCAATTTATTACAATCGATAGCAATAGACAATAATCCTTTAATTAAATTGAATTACCTGATTAAATTTTGAATCCATATTACACGTGTCAACGTAATTTCCTAGCAATGTTGGGACTTTTCTTGAGTATACTCGAAATTGTAAATAGCGCATTCGAGAAAAGTATTAAGACTGCAGGAAAATTATATTGACACATGTGATATGCATTCAAAATTCAACTAGTGTTTGATGAAGTCACATTTTTCTCAGTGTATTTAATTTCCCCACTAGGTAAAGGCTTTGGCAGTCTCGCTGGCGGTTACTTGATGAAAGCTTTTGGAACACGGCCGACGTATCGGATGTATGCGGGCATGACCTTGGTGACCGGAATCATGTATTTCATCTTCAACATCACGTATTTGCGGAAACGTCACAAAAGGCAAGCAATGGAAGCCGAGGAGAAGAAAGAACCGAAGAATTTCGATACTGAAAACGGCAAGGTCATCGACGACGGCGAAGATGACAAAAAGAAGGCGAAGGAAATCGAAGCTTACACAATGAACGTTGTGGACGAACCGAATCGAAAGAACGAAGACGAGAAGAGGAATTTCGAAAAGAGCAACAACGATCGCAATCTCGAAAACAAGTCGGGCGATACGAAAAATGAGCACCAAGGCAAGACCGAAAACTCAAACAAGAGTGCAGAACTTAACGGTATTGTGAATCCAGCTCTTGAAGACGACGAATCGTCGACAAAGTTGCCAGCCGACGAATCTTCTCGAATGTGAAACGTCGACTTATCTTTAGCCAAGATCCTGTTTGTTGAACCCTTTTTCCCACATTGAATTATTATTGAAGTACGCGAAGTATGTTGCTTGTTCCGTAGTAAACAGTTCGAATATTAATGTGAGAGGAATACAGGGATGAGAATTATAAGGGTTAATGGAGATGACGAATAATAGAGGGTGCCACCTGGTTATAATTACATTCGATTTTCATATATTCTTAAATTTATATTTTTATTGTATCAAACCATCACTGTCTAGTGGACACTTGAAGAAATTCCTGACGAGATTCCTTTTATAAAAAATTTTTTTACAGTCAACGTTTATCGAATGTCGTTTGGACATTGCAGCAGAAACGCGTTGCATTAAAAAGAAATGATAATTACTGTTTTCGTTACGTGTACACGAAAATCATCATTTATCTCCCTAGAGACGTATCACTTTCGGGCCCTTGTAACGAACAATATTGAAAAGTGTAGTTACTACATCTTTTGTCCTAAATACTATTACAATCTGACAAATTTTATCCCGATCGTAACATTATTTATAACATACGATACATTTTATAATATTATTTATGAAATATCACTATATTAATATAATATTTTACACTTCATATCACAATAAACATTACTCACTGAAATGTCATGATTTTTAATGCAACATTTTTCTGCATGTAAGAGATAGTTATGATAATAATAAAACAAAACATGCTCGTCAGTTGACGTGTGATTTGACCTGTCAACGTAAACGGAAATGTATTTCGGCAAAACTCTGCAAGTAGACCATTTGCAGAACGAAGACCGTCGTTTGCGTCTGCTTCCGTCAGAGGCGCTCGTAAATACCGTAACAACGTTGTGTGATAATTAGGAAGTTAAGATCAACTTTTATAACCTACGTTATTTAATTGCAATCTTACTTGCCCGAAGTGATATTATTTTGGTCAACTAGTTTCTTACACGTAGCCATTAATTCCATCGCTAATTAATTTAATCGCTGTGTAAATAATGTTGAGATCGAATAAATGTTATTTATAATAAACCACCAGTGGTTCTTCTGTTGTTCCACTCTCGTTTCCAACTCCTAGATTTTCACTTCGGCCCAAACTGCGGGCTCTAATTTCATAAATATACACGGTTAAACTTGCGCGCAAATTATCGTTACCTGGCCAATAATTGAGCCGCTTTGCATTACCGAGTACAGTTATGAAGTCTATATAGCTCGGACAGTCTGCTCTCGACGCGGCAATCCGAGAGAAGATGATGATACGAATATCGCCAGCTTTTGTCGTCTTAACGACCCTCTTGAGTTCAATTGCGATAGCTGGAGTTACGTCGTACTCCAAAGTGACGAGGTACGGACTGGAAACCAACCCAGATTCGCGAGACGCGAGGTAATTGAAAATTAATGAGAGAATGATTTCATTACTAAGATTAATCCCGTCTTAAGGGAATACGCCAGCTACGTTAATGTTGAAAATAAAAAAAAACGTCAAATTGTATTTGACTAAACGTTGTTGAAGAATTGAATCAGTATTGAATATCAGGTGATGTTGACTTATTGTTGAAACAGAATTGATAATCAGCTGAGGTAATTTTCATTCAATGTTGAAAGCCAACATTAACTTTGATTGAAATATTTCGCAAATGTAACGTGAAATCAACGTTTATTAAATTAGTTTTTTTTTGTTATGTTAATGGATATAAATTTCAATGCAGTGCGATTGAGAAGGACAAAAACAAAGACGGGCTGCTGGTGGAAGGCAGAGGGGTGCAGGATATTCCAATCACCGTTTCGTCAATCTATTCAAC
>JABFOV010005874.1:0-11431 GCA_022817685.1 Aradophagus sp. ZL-2020
CGTCACCTCACAGCGATTCAACAAATGCAGGCGTACCATCCCCATCATCCACACCCCTCGTTAAATATTGGTCGTACAATTTGCCGTCCACCACTAGGTCGCACTCAGTCGGCCGCCGCGGCAGCTAGACTTGGCGCGCAGTTTAATTTGGAGCAAGTTTGTAAGCCTGGGAATACATTGCTATGGGATTTGCTACAAGATGACAAAATTACGCAACTTGGAGAAGGTCTGGCGGTGGAAGCTGAAAAGGCATTGTGTAATTTACTTTGTTTTAATATTGATAGATTGATTCCAATGAAATTTATTGAGGGTTGTTTAGAGAATTTGGCAGCTAATAAGTCGGTGGTCGTGTCGTTGAGATTGCTGCCTAAATTGTTAGCAAGTTTTCAACAGTTTGGTGTTATGGACACCCACACGATCACTACTTGGGCTGACAGAGAAAGGGGTATGATGAAGCACTTTTTCAATAACTTGAAAACGTACACCAGTAGTAGTACAAGAAATGGACTTTATTCACACCAGACTGAAGTGCAGGTCAGATTACAGTTTCTGTCATCTATCTTTTCACCGCTTGGATCACCAGATGGATTTAGGTAAGGATAAGGTGACATTAGTTTTTATTCCTTTCTTGTAATTTTTATAAAATCATAAAAAATGATAATTTCGAAAAATCATTTTTCAATATATCTTCAACTTTAATAATTTAAGCTGTATACTCTAATAATGAATTGTTCATTAATAATAATTGTCGATAATTTCAGATTAAGCTTAGAGCAAGTGGACACCCTATGGCAATGCCTAGCACAAGATCCAATGTGCGCAGATGAATTGTTCAGCTGGCTCTTAAGTCAAGCAAAATCAACTGAGCAGCATGCCTTAGGCATGGACACCCTCAAACACCTTTGCATGCACAAACTCCCTAGCTTACCACCTGAAACAATCAGCATGACTGGACTAAGCCTATTCCAACAATTGTGCAACCTCGCTCGCCTAGCAGCGGTTCATCTAGATCGTCCTCTTCGTGATGTTGATTCTATCGGGATGGATTTTCTCTGGAAAATCGCTCTTCGTGCTAAGAGCACCGATGTTAGTATGGCGGCGATTCAGTACCTCAACAACTATTACATGTCCCGACAACTTACTCAAGAGGCCGAATTTGTCTCACAATGCATGACTCACTTAGAGGCCGCTAGCAACGACCTACACAATAACGAAGAAGCAAGTCTGCGGTGCATTCAGCGAGCTTTACTTTTACTTCGCACTCACCTCGAAGCGTTTCGCAAAAAGTATGCTTATCACTTGCGACGTTGGGCGCTTGAAGGTAAAGGTATTGGTAGTTATGTGCCAATGAGTCCTGTCGACAGAGGGCAGCAATTACGCGTTGTTGTACAACCTGCTGGAATCACTGAGAAGAAAACGTTTACCTTGTTGACGACGGATTTCGTGGCAGATTTGCGCGCCGAAGTGGCCAAATGGTGGGACGATATGCAGCAACAATCGTCAAGTCCAGAGAAAACATGTAGCGGAAGTTCTGGGATCACAGTTTTGGGGTCGCTTTTGTCAGATGGACCAATACGCATGATCACCCAAGGACAAGAACTAACGATTGATTTTGATGAAAAGTCGCTTCAAGAAATTGGCTTCAAAGATGGCCAATTGGTCTTTATTTCATTTGGAGCAGCACGTTCAGCTAGCGGCGTGCGCCATGGTAAGAAAGATACCGATTGTCCGTCATTGTTGCCACCACCTCCAAAAGAATCTTTACCGACGTTACTGCTGTTGAGACCACAGTATTTTGATCAGCTGTTTACGTTAATGCGGACGTTAAGTGGGATGAAGACGATTGGTAAGGGTGGTCGTGAGATACCCCATACAAAGGCTCAAGTGCTGTCAAGGCGTGTTTGGGACACACTGACTTTGCTACCCACTAGTCCTACATTGTTGCAGGGTTTTCAGCAATTAGATGAAAATTGCATGGCGGAATTGTTTGATCCTGCAAATGCGCAGAAGTTAATGTACTCATTGTATATCATCGAGTCGTTGAGCAAGAGGGTGCCAGTTGATGGAGTTGCTAGTGGAAGTTCTAGTAAGGAAGAAAGTGGCGGTGATGGAACGGAGGGAGAAGACAGTCAGGAGAAGGCTGAGAAAAAGGAACCAGAATGGTCAACTTTATTTGTGCAAAGGGGAGGATTGCGGCATTTGTTTGACATATTTATATCTGGTTTGTAATTTAATTTTTTATGATAATACTGTTTATTTATTATAATTAAGCAACTTTAAGCATTTTAAGTTTATGTAGAAAAAAAATTAATTAAAGAGTTATGAGGGATTTTTGCATATAAGAGTAAGAAAAATTAATTAAGAAAATTACTCTGTAATTTATATGTAATTTTTGCAAAAGTATTTTAAGTTGCTATTTGAAAAACAACTCAATATATTATAATAGATAAATAAATAATATATTTTTCTTTATTCTCAGGTTGCTTAGAACACAGAGATGGCAGTGAATGGCAACAAGATTGTCTAGCGTCTCTTTTAAAGCAGCTCTGCCATTTTGGAGTGATCAAAGACAACCGCAAACGAACAAAGAACGAGAAATTCTATGCACATAAACTAAGCAAAGAGATGCTCTCAATGATGAACATCGACACCGTTTTGCCGCGAATTACATCTATTCTTGAAGAAGCTTCACTGCCACGCGACCCAAACCATTACAAAACTGGCCTTTTTGGTCGTGCCCAGGTTATCCACTATGCAATGGCATTACTTGTTTGCTGGGTCCATAGTGATCCATTAATCGGTCACTACCTTTTTTCATCGTCACAACCCTTTGGAAGTAACTGGCTTCGACGTATCGTTCTAGAAGACCCAGAACCAGCTGTCCGAAGGGAAGTCTGTACGGCTTTGTACCGTTTATGTCTTGGTAGCAGTACTGAGCAGAGCGAAACCTCTGACTCATCATCATCATCATCATCTTTCATTGTACCAATGCTAAACATACTTCTCGAGTACCTAAGTATCGCTGAATCGATGCAGCCCTCGTGCAAAAAAATGGACTTGCCAATTCATCTGCATCCGGCCTTGGACGACGGAAAAGAACCATATGGTCCTGCTTGTCGCGACTACTTTTGGCTCATTTGTCGTTTAGTGGATTCCCTTCCCGAAGATGCGATTAAAAAGCCCAATAATGAACACGTTCCCGCCGTCGACCTGGAAGCCCTCGCAGTTTGCGTCATAGATTCCATTATGAATCGCGAATTTCTTGAAACACGTCACAGCACTGTTGAAGACGACGGTCTCGTTGGCCTATTAAATCTCGCGTGTAACATTATGGCCCACAACCCTAGTTGTAAGGACGGTAAGATCGGCCAGAACTTGCTGAACCACGTGTTTGACTTCTTATTCGCTCTGCCAAACCCAAGTGCCAAGCATATGCCCAAATGCAAAAGTCAAGTGTCACGTTCTGCGGCTTTCGATTTGTTAGTTGAATTAGTCAAATTTACCCCATCGAATTATCGATTGCTTCATGAAAAGTTACTCGCGCAACATCGACCAGGACCTCATTCACCGTATCCTTGGGATTACTGGCCACACGAGGATGGCAGATCTGATTGTGGTTACGTTGGTTTGACTAACCTTGGCGCCACTTGTTATATGGCTAGTTGCATGCAACATTTATACATGATGCCACAAGCCAGAGTTTCAATTCTTGGTGCTGACTGCAATCGCGCGAATAAACACCAGTTGACACTGCGCGAGTTGCAGCGAATGTTTGCTTATCTTCTTGAATCTGAACGCAAAGCTTACAATCCACGCAGTTTTTGCCGTGTATATACAATGAACCACGAACCACTTAATACAGGAGAACAAAAAGATATGGCTGAATTCTTCATCGATCTGGTGTCCAAACTTGAAGAGATGACAAGCGATTTGAAACATTTGGTGAAAACACTTTTCTGTGGAGTAATATCTAACAATGTTGTATCACTTGACTGCGAACATGTCAGCAGAACGTTAGAGGAGTTTTACACTGTGAGATGTCAAGTGGCAGATATGCGCAATCTATATGAAAGTCTTGATGAAGTCACTGTTAAAGATACTTTGGAAGGAGATAATATGTACACGTGTTCTCAATGTGGGAAGAAAGTACGCGCGGAAAAAAGGGCATGTTTCAAGAAATTACCATATATCTTATGTTTTAACACTATGAGGTATACTTTTAACATGGGCACCATGCTTAAGGAAAAGGTCAACACACACTTCAGTTTTCCTTTAAGACTGGACATGTCTGGTTATGTGGAGAAGAAATTAATTCCACAGCGATACCAGGAAGAAAGCAGTAAAAAGACTGAAAATATTACTGATGATAAAGAAGAAAAGACAAGTAAGGATGCCGAAAAGAAAGAGGACGAAGAGGAAGAAATGGAGCATTATCAGTACGACTTGATCGGTGTAACGGTACACACTGGCAACGCAGATGGCGGCCATTATTATAGTTTTATTCGCGATCGCACATCACCAAATAAGGACAAATGGCTTTTATTTAACGATGCTGAAGTTAAGCCCTTCGACCCTAATCAAATAGCAGCTGAGTGTTTTGGTGGTGAAATGACTAGTAAAACTTATGACTCTGTAACTGATAAATTCATGGATTTCAGCTTTGAAAAAACCAATTCGGCATACATGTTATTCTATGAATGGTGCGAAAATCCTAATGGCCAAGGCGAGGAAGCTACAGTGTCCACAGAAAATAAGCCACGGCCGTCGAATCGAGGTGTTATTAACCATTGTCCACCCCTAGAACTTAATAAGGAATTGGAAGAATGGATTTGGCAGGATAATATGCACTTCCTCCAGGACAAAAACATTTTTGAGCACACGTACTTTAGTTTCATGTGGCAGATTTGTGGCTACATACCACAAACGCTTTTTTCTATGCAACCAGAAATTACCGAATTATCAGCCGAGTTGTCCACATCGTTTTTCATGGAAACTTTTATTCATGCAAAAGAGAAGCCGACAATGGTTCAATGGGTTGAACTTCTTACTAAACAATTCAATGTTTCCCTAAGCGCTTGTGCGCGATTCTTAGAACGAATGTCCGGCGATTCTTGGTGGCCAATTCAAATATTAGTAAAATGCCCCAATCAGATGGTCCGGCAAATGTTTCAAAGACTGTGCATACACGTGATCCAAAAATTAAGACCTTCGCAGGCGTCGCATTACCTTTTATGTGAAGGCGATGGAAATTTGAGTACCGTTGGCACACAATCGTGCGTTACTAAATTTGTGAGAATGCTGTTGTCTTTGATGGAGCACGCGAAGCAGCACTTAAAGCATTTGACAGAGTATTTTGGGTTCCTTTATGAGTTTAGTAAAATGGGCGAGGAGGAAACACTTTTTTTGATTCAGACACAAGCGATTTCAACGATGGTTAACTTTTATCTTGGACATAAAACACATGAGTTTATTGATGCCGTCAGCGAAGAGGAAGAAGAGGAAGAGGTTGTTGCAATTTCGACTGAAAAACTCCGACCCGCGTCACTGGATAAGATGATTACGCTTATTGCGTCATTAGTTGAAAGGAGCAGAGGACCGGATCATAGGTATTATTTTAAAATAAATGTATATAAAATTTATTTTAAAAACTGTTTACCCAGATAGGCTCATTTATGCGTAGATAAATATATTAAATTATTACCTTTCTATTACCAATGAAAATTGAAAACTTCGAGTTCATAAAAACAATTAAAATGAAAAATAATTAAAACGTTATCTTTTGTTTTCAGATTAACTCTCTCAGCTTCAGATTTCAACGCAGTTGCAGGCGGTAAAGGTTTTCCCTTTCTGTATCAGCAAATTCGCGACATGATCAACCTGAACCAAACGCGCAACCTGATCCACTCGCTGTGCCGCTACGGCAACGAGCGCCTAGCAGTTCACATCATCTCGATGATTTTCCATGCGATCACCAAGCATACCGACGTGTGTCAGCCCTTTTTCAAGATGCTAACTTTGCTGACAGAGGGCGCTAGTCCCAGCGGCCTGCCGTGTTTCACGCAGCTGATTCTATCTCGAGTTTGGGAAGCGGCGCGCGTAGCACCACATGGCGCTCTTGAGTGGCTCGCTCTGGCGGTCACACGGAGCAAACTTGCGCATGCTTGGGTGTTGCAAGGCATGGACGGCTGGCTCCAACATTTTCTCATCGAACACGCTAATACTCGCGTTCGTTCAGCCGCGGCTTTTCTGCTGGTTTCGTTAGTACCATCGGCTCACTTTCGTCAAGGGTATCGAAGTGCACACCGCGTCGGACTCAACTGCACTACCAATCGTGAAATGCAGCTCTCGTCTGAGGCTACTATCATTCTTCACCAGATCTATAACGCTCTGCTACGATTGTTACAGCCTGCCAGACATTATATCGACATGCAAATGCACGGAACCATGAAGCTCACTGCCTACTTTACATTGCTCACTTACTGTGTTATATCCAAAACCGAAAAATTAATGGTACTTGCATTTTATCAGTTGAATTTTAGTTGTAGTACTGATTTAATTTGATAAGAAACAAAATTTAACTTGGACTTGACAATTTTACGAATAAAGTTTGTTGCACAATTTATTCATAAAAAGAAAAAAAAAGAAAAAAAAATGAGAAGAGCAAAATAAATTAAAAACTTTGTGTTTTGCACTTTTTTCTATTTTACAAGTAATAGAAAAATTGACAATGAGTTTGTATTCAAAATTTTGCCAAGTTTACCAAAAAAAACTGCATGCTTATCAATTTAATTTGAATATAAAAAAAAAGTATTTTGTATTAATTCTTTGAGATATCTAATCTTATTTTCTATTGCAGTTTGGGCCGTACTTGAATGATTTATGGACGTTGTTTCATCCAAAATTATCTGAGCCGAGCATTCCAGTTCATCATAACAAACAATCTCTTTTACTGTTTTGGTACCACGTGTGTTCAGACTGTCCAGAGAACGTCCAGCTTATACTTCATAATCATCACATTACCAAAAACATTGCATTTAATTACATATTGTATGTTAATTAATTTATTTCGGTCATAAGATTTTTTTAATTATGTTTTAACATTGTAAATTTCACATTTTACAGAGCTGATCATGAAGATCAAGATGTAGTCCTGTTCAATAGACTTATGTTACCTGCTTACTATGGGCTTCTAAGGCTCTGTTGTCAACAGTCACACGCATTTACAAGGCAGCTAGCCGCACATCAGAATATACAATGGGCGTTCAAGAATATTACGCCTCATCCAACTCAATATTCAGCCGTAAGATATTTATATTTGACTACTTTAAATGTTTAAAAGTTTATATTACATGTTTGATAGTTTTAATATGTATAAAAAAAAGTAATAAAATACTAATTGTATTTACGTGCTTATTTTAGGCGGTGGATGAGTTATTCAAATTGATGCAGTTGTTAGTAGCAAGGCATCCCGATCAAACAGTTGAAGAAGAAGCAGAAGTTGCATCGTTTAGAAGGGGCACGCTTTCCTCATATTTACAGGGTCTGGATGGAAGGTCTTGTTGGGCCACTCTAATTTCTGCTTTCAGGTTTGTTTAAAACACAATTTAATTGCTGATTTTTAATTGTAATGAATCTTGCTAGTCAAGTTTATAAATTATCTATTGTACCACAGTGCTGTAGACTATTTATTAACACTACATTGATATTATTACAGAAAGATAACAAAATGTTGATTGAATTACCACGTTTTTTAGACATAAAAAGAAAAAGTTGTCATTTCAATTGTTTTTTTAGGATTTTGATAGAAACGGATGACGACAGGCTGTACGTTGTCTACAATGGTGGTCTGTGTATGGCACTTGAGGCGTTCCACATGCTACACATCATGTACCACGAGGCAACAGCTTGTCACGTGGCAGGTGACCTGACTGAATTAATAGCGATAATTGTTGAGCTTGTACGGTGTGTACGTACAGCTAGAAACGGCCCAGATGCGCGCAGCGTTCTCGGCAACTGTAAGGAATGGCCAGATGTGCTTCGCAAACTGGCGACGTTGCTCAACACGTACAATCCGTCCGACATGCGTAATCTAGCCATCGATCTGCTGAAGGAGTTTGTGATGCTTGTACCGACTGATGCCATAATGATTCTGGTACCACTGTTGTCACATTGTCACGCAGCTCTACAGGAATCCCACGCGGCTGTGCCGCCTGGACCTTATCTGCCACGACGTTCCACACCACATGGTAAGATGTCAGCCAGACCCGCGCGACCTATGGTTCAGATGGCGGTGCCACATTCTCAATTAGAGGCTACCAAAGGTGTCGATCCTGAGTACGACAACGCACTTCTTGAGTTCTATTTACCATATCATGAGCTCATTGACGTCATGTGCAGGCTAGCTATAAACAACGATTGCATGTCCGAGACCCTCGTCAACCTTAGCGCCATGCTTGGATTCGAAGGTAAAACTAAATTCTTGTATAATTGTTGAATATTGTGTACTTGAAAACCCTAATATTTTTTAAAAAAAGAAAATAAAATCAAACACAATTTCTTATTTATCATCAGTCATATTTTTTAATAAATATTTTTGCAAAAATAAATTTATAAACGCTAGTTTTACAATGTACAAGATTTTATTTCTTTTTTTAATTAGTAATTGCAATTTTTAGAATTTCAAGTACTTCAAATTCACAATATTTTGAGTTTTAAATTATGATTTTGATAAAAAAATTTTGATAAAAGTAAGCTAAATTTTTTTTATTTTTAATGTACGAAGGAGTGCCACTTCATCTCTCCCTGTTCCCAAAACTTTGGCTGGACGTACATGCATCGAGTCACATTGATCGCAAACACATCAATGCTTTGCTCTGCTCATCCTACACAGTCGACTACATGGACGCTGTATTATTAGACGAACGATCATCGCTAAGTGTACCCAGCATCCATGCGTTTCTCAAAACCTTCTTCCCGAAACTCGCACACCATGTGCTGACTGAACAAACGTGTTCATTGATTGATAATACTGTTACGACATTGATTAATATGGTCGATGTAATGGATGTCGGAATCCTTGCCTATCGCCTAACTGGTGACTTGCGAGCTCTTGCACTTGTTTATAGTAGCGCCGCGCAAGTCAAGCCAGCGGCGACGTTACAGCTTGCGCTCGATACGCTGCTCGCGCGTACCAAGAGCTTGCGTGCCAAAGAAGCCAAAGCTATTGAGGCCGATGCACCTTCAAAGAAACGTAAGTTCAGTTCAATTGAAGATAAAGACAAGGATGAATCAACATCGCGCTCCGACGATGAGAGCGCCACTGGAGAAAGTTCGAGCAGTGATAAGGCTAAGCCTGAGGAAGAAGGCAGCGCCACTCAAAGTGCCAGCAAAAGTACTACTACAACGGAATCTCTAGAGGTCGAGTTCCCGCAAACGGAAAAGCGACCCAGGCCAAAGGTCAGCACTAATGTTCCAGGCAACAGTCGCGCTACCTCCAACGTCTCTTGGCTTGAGATGCTAGAAAAAACGATCGCTAATTTGCAAGTCGTGGTGCAAATGAAGCTTAACAACTAAGACAACTTCAGCAACATTTGAGCGTAATGCTCACTCCCGCCCCCCTCCCCTTGTTTTTTATTTCTCAATTTTTCTTTCTTTCATGTAAAATTGATACTGACGCGCACAATAACAATATGATAGAGGTAATAGTAATAATGATAGTAATAATAGCGCTAGTAATAACGACGTGTGTCCGGTTGTACAAAATTTACGTTCGAGCGTGGCGCCATCTGTGCTTGAACGTTTGCGGTTCTCGATGATGCGAGTGTGACTGTGCATGTATGAGAGGTCGTCTTGTCTCTTCTACTATTTTCATTGTGACTGCGCTTCTTGTATAAGATGTTCTCGCTAGTTTATCCAAAGTAATGCTGCGTTCATGTTTAACGCGTTAGTAATTGGTCATAATGAGGGGCAGGGGTGTTGGGCAAGTCATTGTGATAACGCGTGACAACGGTACGTCTTTTTACCTTTTTTTTGTCTCCAAAAGTTTTTGGGTCACTCTTTTTATGTTACTTTGTTTCCTCCGGCGATTAGCATCTGTACTCGCGCGAGTTATCAAATATAATCAGAGGTATATTATAATTTGTGATAAAAGGCGCTTTTATGAAGTAGAGTATGGAGTCCGACGGGTGTTGTACATTGCTGTGTAATTGCGGTGGATTCAGTGTTTTTTTATTAGCGGAAAATGTGATCTATATATACATACTTTATGTATATATATGTATTATATGTATATATTTACTCATATATATATATAATAAATATATATATATTGCTAGAATTATATAAATATAATTTTTTCGATTATGAATATATTAGAGAAACACATATTTGTCTCCCGGTATTACTTTTGGTCGGTATCATTGGTCGACGTTTTTATGCGTCAGCTGTTTTACGACCTATGCAAAAAGATTGTCGAAGGGACGCACTACATATGCATTTCCGCAAAATTCAAAAAATAAATGTTAGAAGAAAAAAGTTAAGTAATTGAAAACAAATTGTTGTCGTAAAAGAAGAGTACAAATCAGCATTCTTTTCACGAAAAAGCTTTGTATATATTAATTGATAATAACAAAAAAGAACTACAAATATATATGAATAATTGAACACACTTAACGATAAGTGAAAACAAATGTACATTGTATTTATTTGATTTGACTGTTACAAACGAGTGTCGCGTTTTCTTTCTCCTCGCTAAATTTGTGTATCACTCCGATCGCGTATTCATATTCGTTTTTTCCTTCATCTGTCCACTTTTCTCAAACTCGAACGCACAAACTGGTCAAAAATCATGGGTAATAATAAACGATGAAAATAAATTTGGCGATTCCGAATAATTCTGCATGTATAACAGGCGTATATAATAATAAACTGATGAATTTTACTATGGAAAACTGATATGTGTATATATTGCTATAAGCTTCCAATGTCATTGAATCGTTTGAGCTTCTTGGGGAAGGCGTCTTTGAAGAGGACAGGATCCGCGCGAAATTCCACGGACTTGAGCGGCATTGTACCATAAATGTTGGTGAAACGGTTTATACACTGCGTACGCTCCGCCATGTGCGTTAGATCAGCCGACAGCATCTCCGTGTTTGTGCATTCTGGACAGCGGAATTTCTTTTTCGGTGTTACCTACGTAAGATTACTAATCAATGGATAGTATTGCAGTTTTGATCATGTAATTTGAGTGTAAAACGAACGATGTTTCATTATTTATTGTTTAATTGGTAATTTATTTAATCTAATTTTCTTTGTCGTCTTTTCTTTAGTAAAATTATGGCATTCCATGGAAGACCTAAGTTACCTTGATTGGTGCTTTCCCTGTTATATTTGACACCAGAAAGTTCATCGCGATATCTTCGCAATTCATGTG